>JARACY010005898.1:0-19825 GCA_029255725.1 Scrobipalpa atriplicella
TCGTGATCCAGATGACGTCATCAAATTTGGATCGGTTCTCAAACTTCTAATATTATTAGTCCGCTCTACGCGGCAGTAGACGACGGCGCGACAGCTTTTGGTCCATTTTTGTCAACCTTATAAAAAATTATAAAAACTGGTTTTGACGTCCTACATGATTTCACCAAGAGTCGTCAAACACTAGTTGTAACGGAAGCAGAAATATAATGAAAAAAAATTATATTTGCAAAATGTATGACATGTGGCTTAATTGTTAAAATGTTTTTTTTTGCCCTTTCCTTGCAGTTTTATTCTATGTATTCAATTTGTAGTGTAAAATCATGTGTCGTCTAATTTTTGAAAGTGCTAATAATAACTTTACTAGATAGGAATAGACAACATTGGGTCGGATAAATTATTTGATCTAGGCCCGTATTTATAATCAGCTCTCAAGAGTGACAGCGAGTTTGAGATTGAATCAGAAATGACAAAACGGCTTGTCAAATCCCACACTTAATATCGCTCTCAAAACTTGAGATCGCTTTATAAATACGAGCCTAGGTCTAGGTTGGTTGTACCCTTTTCACTCTCAATCAGTATTTAATAAAGTAATAGCCAGGGACAATTTAGAAGAAGCAATCTTAGATGTCAGTCAGGTACAACCTTGTGTGACGTGATCACGTGTTTTCACAGTGATTGCGTGATCAGACCCCTCGCCTTACATATTCATGAGGATTTGGGAGGATCCAGCCGAGACAAACAGAGGACAATGTGCGACACTCGACACCGAACAATCTAGCTAAGGAAGATTGGTAGGCAATTTTAAAGTCACGTGGTGAAGGATCAAATTGTAGCTCGCCGTTATTTTCAGAGGGTTTTGTAAAGTCGACTGAGTGATATACAGTTACAGGGTCTTTGAAAGATGTCTGCAAACATCTCGTGGAGTATCTCAGTCCATGTTTTAAATAACTTTTGGTACTAAAATTTCTGAATTTTTTTTTTCATCTTCTCTTCTACAAAAACCATTATTCTCTTCTACTTCTCAGGCACAAAAGAACACAAAAATATGCCGCTGCGGTATGTTTGCAGTATCTCATTACATTTTGCATACTTTACCAATTCCCGACCTCCTTTCTTCGAAAAGTGAAGCCATTGTGTCACTTGTGAAATTTTAATCGTCTTTGATGAAAATCGCGTTTGCTTTTCATTAGGTTTGCCATAGCCACCATCATGCACAAAAGAAATTCATGTATTTTCTTTGTTTTTTGGCCTGTTTTAATAATCCGCACTCTAAGAGAAGATTGAATAATTTGATCAAAAAAGGCAGCAACAGATCTCGCTACGTCTAAAAATTTTCTAGTGATATTTCATATAGTAAATAGAGAGTAATAATGTTAAGGTTAAGTCAATAAGTATAAGTTAATAAGGTTGTCAGTCCATTATTGCTTACAATACACTGAATTAATTAACATTCGGTTCCCTTTACTGACTGTTACAATAAAGTCAGGAAAGAGGGTAGCAGGCGTATTCTATTCTTTCATTGCCCCTCACTCACTCTAGGTACACAATATTCTTTGTGCGTTGTATATCATCTTACTTCATGATACTATTAAAAAAATAATGATATAAGCGTTGCACATCTAATAAATGCATAAGATAAACGTGTGGTCTCGTACCTATGAATAGCTCCAGACTCCAGAGATTCCGTACAGAGACATATCGTCTAGCTTTAACGCGTCTAACACCAACATCCTCATTTTACGCATACGCCTCAAATTACTGGGTATTAGACTAGCCGTTATTTTTATTAGTGTAACCTCTTAGGAGTCGGCCAATTCTTCAGTGCTTTATTAGGCATATCGTCACACAGGCTAAATTAGTCCCCCCGAAATTATCTCACAATATAAATTGTGACGAATGTCGTCGCGCTGTAGAAAATATTATAATGTTTCTTTTCAGAATATTTGTTGTGTTAAAATATAAATTGATATAGTTACCTATTTATTTATGAGTACATTTTTTATTTTCACGTAGTCTTTTATTATGTCGAGTACATTTTTGTGTCGACAAACAACTCGATGAAAATTACTGATACCTTAATTGACTAAATGACAATACATACTTGACTCTGACTCATAAGCTAGAGAAACCAATATCATAAAATCTTTCTAAAGAAGCAATATAAATTTTCCCATAAAAGGACATCCAAATGTACATTAGATTGTTACCAACGTGCAATAAAATTAAGTATCCCATTGTATTAAACCTGAAATATCTGCCACATTGTAGTTAGCGAATCCGGCTTTTCAATCCACCACATTCAATTGATCAACACAAAACAGAATTGAAACCGCATGTCTAGTGGGTATTTCCACATATTGCAAATTAGTTGTTCAGTTTCATAGATAGAATCATCCCTTCGGATAACAAATATAATTTCTCCGTATAGGTAATAGCCTGTGTCGGCGCCATCCAAACAAAGATTATACGTATACTTTATTGCACAGAACAAATTTTTACACTTGTTCATTGAAAATAAATTGAACAAATAAGGTGGCTTTATTGCTAAGAAGCAATTCATCCTAGGCAACCTAAGGCCCCATGAAAGTATATTAGAAGTAGCGGATGGTTTTGTAACAAAATCTTTGACAGTCGACAAATTCCACAATGTATTTATTTGTCGTATCTTCAGCCGTCTACATTGCTGTAGTGAATTTCAGTTGACCCTGTTATTATAGGACGTCTCCGCCGGGGCTAATCTAACGTCGTTAAATGGAGTCTCTCAGCTGATCATTCATTTTATTTTTGTTAATTTTCTGATTAATTGCATTGTCTTGTGTGTTATTATATCATAAACAGTTCATTGTTTGACAAGGGCATCACACACAAAATAAAAAAACTTATTTTAGATCATAATTTTGACGAAACATTTGTTGTCGCCTAAATTAATTCTTGATAACCTTGCTGCTTAAGTACCTACGCTGTCTTTTACCTAAATAATGTTTGCATCGTCCAAATACATTTTCACATTATTACTATGGTTGAATAGTCCGTATACTATAATATTAATGTATCACTTTGCCTAACCTTCAGTGCCATCCTTTCATAAGTCCTATTCCGAGGCACGTGCGACCACCGGAATTAATAATACGGACAGTGTGAGGTCTTTATTCGCTTTATGTACGATTTCATCTACAATTGGCGATGCATCGAGTCCAGTAGCTTTCCATGTTCCCTTCCTTCTAATTCAATTACATGTCCGGTACATGGAACGTCCTCTGTCAAAGAACCGCTACTCGTTGAGGCTTGTGGTTTGGTACTGGATATACCAAATGTTGTCACTGTGATTGGTATTTACCGCTCTCCGTCCTTTTCAGACACGACTACTTTTTTAAATTGTCTGGACACCATATTGCTTTCCTTGAAAGATAATACTTGTGTAATTCTTGCGGGTGACATAAATATAAATATACTTGCAGGTGCAGGAGATAGTAGTTTTCTCGATTCTTCTCAGTATCTATGCCTCACAGCTACACATGGCCTTCGCCCCGCAATTACTAAAAAGACTCGGGATGAAGCCTGCCTAGACCACATCTTTGTCAGGAACAAAAGCCCGGTAGCTGGTGCTGTATGTGTCACTGACTTAACGGATCACCTCCCAATCGTGGTGGGTATAGCAACAAAAAAGTGAAACGGGATACCAAACGCACCAAAATTGTTATAGATTTCGATTCAGTATCTCAAGAACTGTCGTCTACTGACTGGAGTGAAGTGTATTCTCAATCCAACGTGAATGAAGCTACCGAAATTTTTGTCAAGATTCTTACTTTAGTAACTAGCAGGTTCACACGCGAAATTAAACTCAGTAGATCTAAACACACCCTTGAACCATGATGACCCCCGGTTTGCTGCCTTTTTTGATCAAATTATTCAATCTTCTCTTAGAGTGCGGATTATTAAAACAGGCCAAAAACAAAGAAAATACATGAATTTCTTTTGTGCATGATGGTGGCTATGGCAAACCTAATGAAAAGCAAACGCGATTTTCATCAAAGACGATTACATTTTGCATACTTTACCAATTCCACGACCTCCTTTCTTCGAAAAGTGAAGCCATTGTGTCACTTTGTGAAATTTTAATCGTCTTTGATGAAAATCGCGTTTGCTTTTCATTAGGTTTGCCATAGCCACCATCATGCACAAAAGAAATTCATGTATTTTCTTTGTTTTTGGCCTGTTTTAATAATCCGCACTCTAAGAGAAGATTGAATAATTTGATCAAAAAAGGCAGCAAACCGGGGGTCATCCATGGTTCAAGGGTGTGTTTAGATCTACTGAGTTTAATTTCGCGTGTGAACCTGCTAGTTACTAAAGTAAGAATCTTGACAAAAATTTCGGTAGCTTCATTCACGTTGGATTGAGAATACACTTCACTCCAGTCAGTAGACGACAGTTCTTGAGATACTGAATCGAAATCTATAACAATTTTGGTGCGTTTGGTATCCCGTTTCACTTTTTTTGTTGCTATACCCACCACGATTGGAGGTGATCCGTTAGTCAGTGACACATACAGCACCAGCTACCGGGCTTTTGTTCCTGACAAAGATGTGGTCTAGGCAGGCTTCATCCCGAGTCTTTTTAGTAATTGCGGGGCGAAGGCCATGTGTAGCTGTGAGGCATAGATACTGAGAAGAATCGAGGAAAACTACTATCTCCTGCACCTGCAAGTATATTTATATTTATGTCACCCGCAAGAATTACACAAGTATTATCTTTCAAGGAAAGCAATATGGTGTCCAGACAATTTTAAAAAAGTAGTCGTGTCTGAAAAGGACGGAGAGCGGTAAATACCAATCACAGTGACAACATTTGGTATAGCCAGTACCAAACCACAAGCCTCAACGAGTAGCGGTTCTTTGACAGAGACGTTCCATGTACCGGACATGTAATTGAATTAGAAGGAAGGGAACATGGAAAGCTACTGGACTCGATGCATCGCCAATTGTAGATGAAATCGTACATAAAGCGAATAAAGACCTCACACTGTCCGTATTATTAATTCCGGTGGTCGCACGTGCCTCGGAATAGGACTTATGAATAGGCACTGAAGGTTAGGCAAAGTGATACATTAATATTATAGTATACGGACTATTCAACCATAGTAATAATGTGAAAATGTATTTGGACGATGCAAACATTATTTAGGTAAAAGACAGCGTAGGTACTTAAGCAGCAAGGTTATCAAGAATTAATTTAGGCGACAACAAATGTTTCGTCAAAATTATGATCTAAAATAAGTTTTTTTATTTTGTGTGTGATGCCCTTGTCAAACAATGAACTGTTTATGATATAATAACAACACAAGACAATGCAATTAATTCAGAAAATTAACAAAAATAAAATGAATGATCAGCTGAGAGAACTCCATTTAACGACGTTAGATTAGCCCCGGCGGAGACGTCCTATAATAACAGGGTCAACTGAAATTCACTACAGCAATTAGACGGCTGAAGATACGACAAATAAATACATTGTGGAATTTGTCGACTGTCAAAGATTTTGTTACAAAACCATCCGCTACTTCTAATATACTTTCATGGGGCCTTAGGTTGCCTAGGATGAATTGCTTCTTAGCAATAAAGCCACCTTATTTGTTCAATTTATTTTCAATGAACAAGTGTAAAAATTTGTTCTGTGCAATAAAGTATACGTATATTCTTTGTTTTGGATGGCGCCGACACAGGCTATACCTATACGGAGAAATTATATTTGTTATCCGAAGGGATGATTCTATCTATGAAACTGAACAACTAATTTGCAATATGTGGAAATACCCACTAGACATGCGGTTTCAATTCTGTTTTGTGTTGATCAATTGAATGTGGTGGATTGAAAAGCCGGATTCGCTAACTACAATGTGGCAGATATTTCAGGTTTAATACAATGGGATACTTAATTTTATTGCACGTTGGTAACAATCTAATGTACATTTGGATGTCCTTTTATGGGAAAATTTATATTGCTTCTTTAGAAAGATTTTATGAATATTGGTTTCTCTAGCTTATGAGTCAGAGTCAAGTATGTATTGTCATTTAGTCAATTAAGGTATCAGTAATTTTCATCGAGTTGTTTGTCGACACAAAAATGTACTCGACATAATAAAAGACTACGTGAAAATAAAAAATGTACTCATAAATAAATAGGTAACTATATCAATTTATATTTTAACACAACAAATATTCTGAAAAGAAACATTATAATATTTTCTACAGCGCGACGACATTCGTCACAATTTATATTGTGAGATAAATTCGGGGGACTAATTTAGCCTGTGTGACGATATGCCTAATAAAGCACTGAAGAATTGGCCGACTCCTAAGAGGTTACACTAATAAAAATAACGGCTAGTCTAATACCCAGTAATTTGAGGCGTATGCGTAAAATGAGGATGTTGGTGTTAGACGCGTTAAAGCTAGACGATATGTCTCTGTACGGAATCTCTGGAGTCTGGAGCTATTCATAGGTACGAGACCACACGTTTATCTTATGCATTTATTAGATGTGCAACGCTTATATCATTATTTTTTTAATAGTATCATGAAGTAAGATGATATACAACGCACAAAGAATATTGTGTACCTAGAGTGAGTGAGGGGCAATGAAAGAATAGAATACGCCTGCTACCCTCTTTCCTGACTTTATTGTAACAGTCAGTAAAGGGAACCGAATGTTAATTAATTCAGTGTATTGTAAGCAATAATGGACTGACAACCTTATTAACTTATACTTATTGACTTAACCTTAACATTATTACTCTCTATTTACTATATGAAATATCACTAGAAAATTTTTAGACGTAGCGAGATCTGTTGCTGCCTTTTTTGATCAAATTATTCAATCTTCTCTTAGAGTGCGGATTATTAAAACAGGCCAAAAACAAAGAAAATACATGAATTTCTTTTGTGCATGATGGTGGCTATGGCAAACCTAATGAAAAGCAAACGCGATTTTCATCAAAGACGATTAAAATTTCACAAAGTGACACAATGGCTTCACTTTTCGAAGAAAGGAGGTCGTGGAATTGGTAAAGTATGCAAAATGTAATGAGATACTGCAAACATACCGCAGCGGCATATTTTTGTGTTCTTTTGTGCCTGAGAAGTAGAAGAGAATAATGGTTTTTGTAGAAGAGAAGATGAAAAAAAAATTCAGAAATTTTAGTACCAAAAGTTATTTAAAACATGGACTGAGATACTCCACGAGATGTTTGCAGACATCTTTCAAAGACCCTGTAACTGTATATCACTCAGTCGACTTTACAAAACCCTCTGAAAATAACGGCGAGCTACAATTTTGATCCTTCACCACGTGACTTTAAAATTGCCTACCAATCTTCCTTAGCTAGATTGTTCGGTGTCGAGTGTCGCACATTGTCTCTGTTTGTCTCGGCTGGATCCTTCCCAAATCCTCATGAATATGTAAGGCGAGGGTCTGATCACGCAATCACTGTGAAACACGTGATCACGTCACACAAGGTTGTACCTGACTGACATCTAAGATTGCTTCTTCTAAATTGTCCCTGGCTATTACTTTATTAAATACTGATTGAGAGTGAAAAGGGTACAAACCAACCTAGACCTAGGCTCGTATTTATAAAGCGATCTCAAGTTTGAGAGCGATATTAAGTGTGGATTTGACAAGCCGTTTTGTCATTTCTGATTCAATCTCAAACTCGCTGTCACTCTTGAGAGCTGATTATAAATACGGGCCCTAGATCAAATAATTTATCCGACCCAATGTTGTCTATTCCTATCTAGTAAAGTTATTATTAGCACTTTCAAAAATTAGACGACACATGATTTTACACTACAAATTGAATACATAGAATAAAACTGCAAGGAAAGGGCAAAAAAAAAACATTTTAACAATTAAGCCACATGTCATACATTTTGCAAATATAATTTTTTTTCATTATATTTCTGCTTCCGTTACAACTAGTGTTTGACGACTCTTGGTGAAATCATGTAGGACGTCAAAACCAGTTTTATAATTTTTTATAAGGTTGACAAAAATGGACCAAAAGCTGTCGCGCCGTCGTCTACTGCCGCGTAGAGCGGACTAATAATATTTAGAAGTTTGAGAACCGATCCAAATTTGATGACGTCATCTGGTTCACGTCGTGATCCAGAATGAAGTGGGAATAGAATAACATACGAAAGTAACATTCGGTTACTCTTTCGTATGCGAGTTTTGATTCGAGTTTTTCAAAAACACGGCTTCTGGGTTACCTTTTGGTTGCGTATTTCTCATTATAATACTTTAGATATAAAATAATAATAATGCTGATAAACTTACCAATGCAATAAGCACGATGATGGAAAACTTAGTAGTTTACGATGCTAGATTACCAGCCAATTTATACCATCCCTTACAATGAAAATTAAACAATGCACATCAGTGCAAACTGTTTAAATAATAAAAATAATATGTTTAATAAACCCTACAATAATTTATAGCTGTTAAGTCTTTTCAGTAAAAAAAATCATTTGTTTCATGGTTATTAATTAGGTGTACATAAGGACAATTTTGTTGAATAACAACCTTCAACATACTATGAAAGTAAACAAATGCTTTGATGACCGAATAGACTATGTTCTCTGACTACCTAGGGCATCTTTGGCAACTGGTTGAGTAGCAGAAGATTAATCTTTCATTAAAACACTACCGTACAACGGTGGTGGAAAACATCGTGAGGAAACCTGCACACACCTGCGCAATTCAAAAAGTTCTGTTCAGTGTGAAGTCGACTAATCGGTGGCTCTTATTCGGGGTATGCTCGTGCCCCCGGTACCCGTAGCATGCAGCCTAAATAAGGCCGCAATAGCCATTTTATCGCATTCATCTGTCAAATTGTAGTAGTTCGACAGATAGATGCGATATATTCGTTATCGCGCGGCAGGATGTGGGGGCAGGTGGGGGTTTATATGGACTGATGATGAAGATTTTACTGATTGTGATAGGTACTACTTACTTACTAACCTCAGATACCATTGTGACCGAAATGTTGATTAATATTAACTCTATATTACTATATACAATCTTACTCCAGCAGCCACGCCAATTTTTTCGGTAAAATAAAGCCAATTCGTGCTGAAATAAATATTAAAATAAAAACACAGCATGGACACTCAACCTGAGAAAGGGACTACGAACGTGTCCCAAAATATGTAACGTCTAGGTACATGTTGTAATGTATAGCACGACTTGTATAGGGCAGCAAAACTTCTTTTAATTTCTTGAAAGAATTTCTTTGTAAAAGTTGATCGGTTTCTTTGACTGAGCAACCTCTTTCAGTTAGCGGGAAGCTGTGAAAATAGTATAATCGCATTTAAATCCTGAAGACTGACAGAGGTAATCAAATTAGAGGTCCATGTCCAGCAATGGACTTGAACTAATTTAGAGGCTGAAGTAGTAAACATTTTGTTAGATAGAGTCATTGATCCCAACCGTCGCAAGATCACCACACTCGGCCTCCAACAAACTTTGGGTCATTAAAACATCAAGATCCTCACTGTGACCGTCATTGCAGACAATTTATACGAGCAATTCTAGTCTTCAAAATAAACGTCTGCTCTAGCCTAGCGTAATCTAGAGTAATAAAAAAATCATTTTTTTAAAGAGGAACGATTTATATTTTGCTATTCCGATTATAACAAATAAACTAGAAAGCTACCCAGACAGATTTTATTTAAGCAAATATTTCTCCATTCTATGTTTCACTATGAAATTACGGAATCAATTTGGAGAATAATTAAATATTGAAACAACATAACCCTTTCTTGGCAGTCGGGAAATAAAAGATTATTGTTACTTAGGTCTGAGGATGCTACAAGTAGGTATTTTTTGCTTATTTGACTTATCGTCATATTTAAAGGGTTCATTATTATGTGGCTCTAGTTCCACAGTCACCTTCATTTAAGTCATGTGGATTCATTTACTTCATACGTCCCATTCGTTGTTCATTTAGAACTGAAAGGGACCCCCGAGGGCCACTAACTTAATTAAAGCCCTAACTCCAATGAACTTGGATGCTAAATCAAGAAAAGCAAATGACACCTATAAGGTCGCAATAGATTTTGATAACCTAGGTGGGATGTAACTTATTATCGAATATACCACAGCTTTTACGAAACGTCAAAAACAGATTTTTCCATAACTATTTTATTAAACAGAAAAAAGAACATCTTTTCTTAATGGAAATTGTTCAACCTTGTTTTTGTTCACTTCAAGGTTTTTTTTTAAATTAGCTTTTCTTTTTATGACGCAATTTTTATTCATTAGTAAGATTTAAGGTGCATTAAAATTTAATAAACGCTACGGAGATGAAAAAAAATATTTATAATACTAGTGGTTTAGATGAAATCAAAATATAGGGTCATAAAAGTTTGTCTGTTTATCACTTAGGGAACATTGGACCGATGTTATTTTATATATTTAACACGAAAATGGAAATGTTATGAAAACTTTGAACACTTCAACTAACGTAGTTTATTTATCTATTAACCTAAGTAAATAAATGCAGGTAGGTATGTTATATAGTAGTAATAGATACGATCCATTATGTAATTTGAAAATTGGCGAGCAGCAATTTTGTTGTATCTCATTCAATTATAGTAAAAGTATGGTAAAAGCTCGGGAACATTTTTGTAGTAGAATTTGTATCCATTACTGGATATTCATATTTTATTTGATAAGAGTTACATTATGCAAATTTACTATGTAGGTCTTGTAGGTATCTACAGTTATTTATACTATGTTTTTATTTAAAATCAAACAAAATAATTGTTATTATTTTCGTTTCACCAATAAAAAGTTTTAATCTACATATTTGTATAGATGCGCTATGTAACAATTATAACTCGTACGTTCTGATAACTACTCCTTGTTTGTGTTAAAATGCTATTATTATTATTATAATAATAGACAGACATGTTAACATCGCAGTTGCATAACTTGGTACATACTCGTAAGTTACATAATATTTATTTATTTAACAACTTATTGTACACACAAACATAGTATAAATCAGGACATAAAAAACAAGGACACAATGGGCACTGCCTTTCTAAAAAGCAATTTCTTACAGCAGACTTACAAAAATGATAATTATCAAAGCATTATAATTGTTTCCATGCTGGACTGAGGGCGATGAAGACTCAGAAATATCAGAATGCAACAGCTTCTGTTCTTCTCGGCTATTAGTAAACTATTAATTAAAAAAAAAATTTATGTATTTACCACTTTTGGTCAATATTTTTTTATAACGACAACAATAATTTAATATGTTAGCTACCGTTCACAGCTATGTCGTAGCTAACTGCTACGCAAATTGCTACGCTCATTTTAATGCTACGAAGTAAAAGCGTAAAGTAACATGACGCTTTTGGCATATTGTCAAAGATCTTTTAACAAGGTATATTTTGCTCCATTGTCAGAATATCACCGTCATCTCTTCTCGCGGATGTTATATAAAAGGCGAGTTAGGGATAAAAAGTAAAAATATATAATAAAATACCTAAATGTTATAATATGGAATAAGAATAATACTTTGCTTCCTATAACTAATATTGTTAGTAAAGCTAATTGTGTCGTAAAATTTTCTTTCAAAGATTATCTAAAGTCTTGTAAGAATAAAATATGCCATGCATTATACAAACTTTTGCAAATATGTTGTTGTTATATTTTACACACATCAATAGGTAATTCTGATGGCATCATAATGTAAATAAAGAGATACTGTTTTGACAGGTGAATATCTCAATAATACTATATATATTTATGCATAAATCACGAGATATACTTTAGGGGTAGGCAGAGCGCCAACAATGGAAGCCATTTTCAGCACGTCTGACAATTTTGGAGGATATTTTAGATAGAGTATTGTTTAGTTACTGTATATTCGCGTACTGTATTTAAGCGGTGGTAGGCGCCTGGCTCTCGACCACCCTCTCACCGGTGTCCGGCGCCAAATAGCTTCCTGTGTTCCGTCGGTGCGTGAGACTACCAGTGCCTTACCAGGCGTTTTCTGGGTTAGCTCGCTCCATCGTCGACTCTGTCACGGTCATCGCTAACCTTTGTGTCTACAGTCAAGAGCTAACCCATTTCAAGTAAAAAAAATAAAAAAATATTCATACTGTCACCCAAATTGCAAAACACCTTATCTCTCGATTTCCCTGGCCTTTAAAGACCCGATACCCGAAAGACCAAGATTTTACCCCTCTCATTTCTGCATGCAAGAAACACAATTGGAAAAGACGTACAAAAAAGTCAAATTGCGATACATATACAATTTGTAATGTAGCACAAAAAGCGTAACGAATTGCATAAAATCAACTATTGTTCTCATTATTAATAGTAAACAAATACAAATTAGATAAAATGTTAGATAACTTCAACCTACAATACAAGACTATTTGTTATTGTATTAAAGTTATAATTTTCTTAAACTAGGTTTCCGGCGATTTAAACCGCAGCTTGATGAGTATTTCCGGAGGAACAAGATATTTTCCCATGGTAAAATTCTATGCCTTGATGAATATCCTGTCGCTATTGCAAATTATAAAGTTTTTTAATGGGTAAATCATTATCAAAATAGTTTTTTTGGATTTATCTATTACAAACAAACATACATTCCGTCTCCATTATATAACAGAATACACCATAGACACAAAGAAAATAAAAAAATAAACACTCTTTGGAACAGTTAATAAAAAAACACCGCTATTGTGTTTATTTAAATACTAATGGAAAACAAGATCACTTTTAAAGACCTATCATAGGTTTATGTTTTCATTTTCACTGTAATAGAAACATTATAGGAAACCGGCCTGCACACACCTACGAAGAAATTCAAAGGTTGTGTGTAACCTAATCTAGGATTGGGTCTGGTTTCTCTTCTGGGTTGCGGAGGTCAGATGGCAGTGTAAAAACCAGTACCCTCTTTCAATCCCCTAGAGTAGGTAGCCGACCCCGTGAAATATGGGAAAAAGGCTAGGAAGATGATGAGACACATATAGGTATTCTTTTGATCGAGATTTAACAGGATTGAGTCGACGGTAAAGACAAGCATCAGCTTGCATCGTCCTAACCAAACGAAGAACAATTTTCAGAACCCTTAACTATAAAACTGGTCCCGGAGATTATTTGTGAATTAGAATTTATTCGTTAGAAAATTGTTCTTCGTTTGGTTAGGACGATGCAAGCTGATGCTTGTCTTTACCGTCGACTCAATCCTGTTAAATCTCGATCAAAAGAATACCTATATGTGTCTCATCATCTTCCTAGCCTTTTTCCCATATTTCACGGGGTCGGCTACCTACTCTAGGGGATTGAAAGAGGGTACTGGTTTTTACACTGCCATCTGACCTCCGCAACCCAGAAGAGAAACCAGACCCAATCCTAGATTAGGTTACACACAACCTTTGAATTTCTTCGTAGGTGTGTGCAGGCCGGTTTCCTATAATGTTTCTATTACAGTGAAAATGAAAACATAAACCTATGATAGGTCTTTAAAAGTGATCTTGTTTTCCATTAGTATTTAAATAAACACAATAGCGGTGTTTTTTTATTAACTGTTCCAAAGAGTGTTTATTTTTTTATTTTCTTTGTGTCTATGGTGTATTCTGTTATATAATGGAGACGGAATGTATGTTTGTTTGTAATAGATAAATCCAAAAAAACTATTTTGATAATGATTTACCCATTAAAAAACTTTATAATTTGCAATAGCGACAGGATATTCATCAAGGCATAGAATTTTACCATGGGAAAATATCTTGTTCCTCCGGAAATACTCATCAAGCTGCGGTTTAAATCGCCGGAAACCTAGTTTAAGAAAATTATAACTTTAATACAATAACAAATAGTCTTGTATTGTAGGTTGAAGTTATCTAACATTTTATCTAATTTGTATTTGTTTACTATTAATAATGAGAACAATAGTTGATTTTATGCAATTCGTTACGCTTTTTGTGCTACATTACAAATTGTATATGTATCGCAATTTGACTTTTTTGTACGTCTTTTCCAATTGTGTTTCTTGCATGCAGAAATGAGAGGGGTAAAATCTTGGTCTTTCGGGTATCGGGTCTTTAAAGGCCAGGGAAATCGAGAGATAAGGTGTTTTGCAATTTGGGTGACAGTATGAATATTTTTTTATTTTTTTTACTTGAAATGGGTTAGCTCTTGACTGTAGACACAAAGGTTAGCGATGACCGTGACAGAGTCGACGATGGAGCGAGCTAACCAGAAAACGCCTGGTAAGGCACTGGTAGTCTCACGCACCGACGGAACACAGGAAGCTATTTGGCGCCGGACACCGGTGAGAGGGTGGTCGAGAGCCAGGCGCCTACCACCGCTTAAATACAGTACGCGAATATACAGTAACTAAACAATACTCTATCTAAAATATCCTCCAAAATTGTCAGACGTGCTGAAAATGGCTTCCATTGTTGGCGCTCTGCCTACCCCTAAAGTATATCTCGTGATTTATGCATAAATATATATAGTATTATTGAGATATTCACCTGTCAAAACAGTATCTCTTTATTTACATTATGATGCCATCAGAATTACCTATTGATGTGTGTAAAATATAACAACAACATATTTGCAAAAGTTTGTATAATGCATGGCATATTTTATTCTTACAAGACTTTAGATAATCTTTGAAAGAAAATTTTACGACACAATTAGCTTTACTAACAATATTAGTTATAGGAAGCAAAGTATTATTCTTATTCCATATTATAACATTTAGGTATTTTATTATATATTTTTACTTTTTATCCCTAACTCGCCTTTTATATAACATCCGCGAGAAGAGATGACGGTGATATTCTGACAATGGAGCAAAATATACCTTGTTAAAAGATCTTTGACAATATGCCAAAAGCGTCATGTTACTTTACGCTTTTACTTCGTAGCATTAAAATGAGCGTAGCAATTTGCGTAGCAGTTAGCTACGACATAGCTGTGAACGGTAGCTAACATATTAAATTATTGTTGTCGTTATAAAAAAATATTGACCAAAAGTGGTAAATACATAAATTTTTTTTTAATTAATAGTTTACTAATAGCCGAGAAGAACAGAAGCTGTTGCATTCTGATATTTCTGAGTCTTCATCGCCCTCAGTCCAGCATGGAAACAATTATAATGCTTTGATAATTATCATTTTTGTAAGTCTGCTGTAAGAAATTGCTTTTTAGAAAGGCAGTGCCCATTGTGTCCTTGTTTTTTATGTCCTGATTTATACTATGTTTGTGTGTACAATAAGTTGTTAAATAAATAAATATTATGTAACTTACGAGTATGTACCAAGTTATGCAACTGCGATGTTAACATGTCTGTCTATTATTATAATAATAATAATAGCATTTTAACACAAACAAGGAGTAGTTATCAGAACGTACGAGTTATAATTGTTACATAGCGCATCTATACAAATATGTAGATTAAAACTTTTTATTGGTGAAACGAAAATAATAACAATTATTTTGTTTGATTTTAAATAAAAACATAGTATAAATAACTGTAGATACCTACAAGACCTACATAGTAAATTTGCATAATGTAACTCTTATCAAATAAAATATGAATATCCAGTAATGGGCACTGCCTTTCTAAAAAGCAATTTCTTACAGCAGACTTACAAAAATGATAATTATCAAAGCATTATAATTGTTTCCATGCTGGACTGAGGGCGATGAAGACTCAGAAATATCAGAATGCAACAGCTTCTGTTCTTCTCGGCTATTAGTAAACTATTAATTAAAAAAAAATTTATGTATTTACCACTTTTGGTCAATATTTTTTTATAACGACAACAATAATTTAATATGTTAGCTACCGTTCACAGCTATGTCGTAGCTAACTGCTACGCAAATTGCTACGCTCATTTTAATGCTACGAAGTAAAAGCGTAAAGTAACATGACGCTTTTGGCATATTGTCAAAGATCTTTTAACAAGGTATATTTTGCTCCATTGTCAGAATATCACCGTCATCTCTTCTCGCGGATGTTATATAAAAGGCGAGTTAGGGATAAAAAGTAAAATATATAATAAAATACCTAAATGTTATAATATGGAATAAGAATAATACTTTGCTTCCTATAACTAATATTGTTAGTAAAGCTAATTGTGTCGTAAAATTTTCTTTCAAAGATTATCTAAAGTCTTGTAAGAATAAAATATGCCATGCATTATACAAACTTTTGCAAATATGTTGTTGTTATATTTTACACACATCAATAGGTAATTCTGATGGCATCATAATGTAAATAAAGAGATACTGTTTTGACAGGTGAATATCTCAATAATACTATATATATTTATGCATAAATCACGAGATATACTTTAGGGGTAGGCAGAGCGCCAACAATGGAAGCCATTTTCAGCACGTCTGACAATTTTGGAGGATATTTTAGATAGAGTATTGTTTAGTTACTGTATATTCGCGTACTGTATTTAAGCGGTGGTAGGCGCCTGGCTCTCGACCACCCTCTCACCGGTGTCCGGCGCCAAATAGCTTCCTGTGTTCCGTCGGTGCGTGAGACTACCAGTGCCTTACCAGGCGTTTTCTGGGTTAGCTCGCTCCATCGTCGACTCTGTCACGGTCATCGCTAACCTTTGTGTCTACAGTCAAGAGCTAACCCATTTCAAGTAAAAAAATAAAAAAATATTCATACTGTCACCCAAATTGCAAAACACCTTATCTCTCGATTTCCCTGGCCTTTAAAGACCCGATACCCGAAAGACCAAGATTTTACCCCTCTCATTTCTGCATGCAAGAAACACAATTGGAAAAGACGTACAAAAAAGTCAAATTGCGATACATATACAATTTGTAATGTAGCACAAAAAGCGTAACGAATTGCATAAAATCAACTATTGTTCTCATTATTAATAGTAAACAAATACAAATTAGATAAAATGTTAGATAACTTCAACCTACAATACAAGACTATTTGTTATTGTATTAAAGTTATAATTTTCTTAAACTAGGTTTCCGGCGATTTAAACCGCAGCTTGATGAGTATTTCCGGAGGAACAAGATATTTTCCCATGGTAAAATTCTATGCCTTGATGAATATCCTGTCGCTATTGCAAATTATAAAGTTTTTTAATGGGTAAATCATTATCAAAATAGTTTTTTTGGATTTATCTATTACAAACAAACATACATTCCGTCTCCATTATATAACAGAATACACCATAGACACAAAGAAAATAAAAAAATAAACACTCTTTGGAACAGTTAATAAAAAAACACCGCTATTGTGTTTATTTAAATACTAATGGAAAACAAGATCACTTTTAAAGACCTATCATAGGTTTATGTTTTCATTTTCACTGTAATAGAAACATTATAGGAAACCGGCCTGCACACACCTACGAAGAAATTCAAAGGTTGTGTGTAACCTAATCTAGGATTGGGTCTGGTTTCTCTTCTGGGTTGCGGAGGTCAGATGGCAGTGTAAAAACCAGTACCCTCTTTCAATCCCCTAGAGTAGGTAGCCGACCCCGTGAAATATGGGAAAAAGGCTAGGAAGATGATGAGACACATATAGGTATTCTTTTGATCGAGATTTAACAGGATTGAGTCGACGGTAAAGACAAGCATCAGCTTGCATCGTCCTAACCAAACGAAGAACAATTTTCTAACGAATAAATTCTAATTCACAAATAATCTCCGGGACCAGTTTTATAGTTAAGGGTTCTGAAAATTGTTCTTCGTTTGGTTAGGACGATGCAAGCTGATGCTTGTCTTTACCGTCGACTCAATCCTGTTAAATCTCGATCAAAAGAATACCTATATGTGTCTCATCATCTTCCTAGCCTTTTTCCCATATTTCACGGGGTCGGCTACCTACTCTAGGGGATTGAAAGAGGGTACTGGTTTTTACACTGCCATCTGACCTCCGCAACCCAGAAGAGAAACCAGACCCAATCCTAGATTAGGTTACACACAACCTTTGAATTTCTTCGTAGGTGTGTGCAGGCCGGTTTCCTATAATGTTTCTATTACAGTGAAAATGAAAACATAAACCTATGATAGGTCTTTAAAAGTGATCTTGTTTTCCATTAGTATTTAAATAAACACAATAGCGGTGTTTTTTTATTAACTGTTCCAAAGAGTGTTTATTTTTTTATTTTCTTTGTGTCTATGGTGTATTCTGTTATATAATGGAGACGGAATGTATGTTTGTTTGTAATAGATAAATCCAAAAAAACTATTTTGATAATGATTTACCCATTAAAAAACTTTATAATTTGCAATAGCGACAGGATATTCATCAAGGCATAGAATTTTACCATGGGAAAATATCTTGTTCCTCCGGAAATACTCATCAAGCTGCGGTTTAAATCGCCGGAAACCTAGTTTAAGAAAATTATAACTTTAATACAATAACAAATAGTCTTGTATTGTAGGTTGAAGTTATCTAACATTTTATCTAATTTGTATTTGTTTACTATTAATAATGAGAACAATAGTTGATTTTATGCAATTCGTTACGCTTTTTGTGCTACATTACAAATTGTATATGTATCGCAATTTGACTTTTTTGTACGTCTTTTCCAATTGTGTTTCTTGCATGCAGAAATGAGAGGGGTAAAATCTTGGTCTTTCGGGTATCGGGTCTTTAAAGGCCAGGGAAATCGAGAGATAAGGTGTTTTGCAATTTGGGTGACAGTATGAATATTTTTTTATTTTTTTTACTTGAAATGGGTTAGCTCTTGACTGTAGACACAAAGGTTAGCGATGACCGTGACAGAGTCGACGATGGAGCGAGCTAACCCAGAAAACGCCTGGTAAGGCACTGGTAGTCTCACGCACCGACGGAACACAGGAAGCTATTTGGCGCCGGACACCGGTGAGAGGGTGGTCGAGAGCCAGGCGCCTACCACCGCTTAAATACAGTACGCGAATATACAGTAACTAAACAATACTCTATCTAAAATATCCTCCAAAATTGTCAGACGTGCTGAAAATGGCTTCCATTGTTGGCGCTCTGCCTACCCCTAAAGTATATCTCGTGATTTATGCATAAATATATATAGTATTATTGAGATATTCACCTGTCAAAACAGTATCTCTTTATTTACATTATGATGCCATCAGAATTACCTATTGATGTGTGTAAAATATAACAACAACATATTTGCAAAAGTTTGTATAATGCATGGCATATTTTATTCTTACAAGACTTTAGATAATCTTTGAAAGAAAATTTTACGACACAATTAGCTTTACTAACAATATTAGTTATAGGAAGCAAAGTATTATTCTTATTCCATATTATAACATTTAGGTATTTTATTATATATTTTTACTTTTTATCCCTAACTCGCCTTTTATATAACATCCGCGAGAAGAGATGACGGTGATATTCTGACAATGGAGCAAAATATACCTTGTTAAAAGATCTTTGACAATATGCCAAAAGCGTCATGTTACTTTACGCTTTTACTTCGTAGCATTAAAATGAGCGTAGCAATTT
The DNA here is from genome assembly GCA_029255725.1 of Scrobipalpa atriplicella. Lineage (NCBI taxonomy): Eukaryota > Metazoa > Arthropoda > Insecta > Lepidoptera > Gelechiidae > Scrobipalpa > Scrobipalpa atriplicella. The sequence goes on from JARACY010005898.1 coordinate 19,541, forward strand.
GCGTAGCAGTTAGCTACGACATAGCTGTGAACGGTAGCTAACATATTAAATTATTGTTGTCGTTATAAAAAAATATTGACCAAAAGTGGTAAATACATAAATTTTTTTTTTAATTAATAGTTTACTAATAGCCGAGAAGAACAGAAGCTGTTGCATTCTGATATTTCTGAGTCTTCATCGCCCTCAGTCCAGCATGGAAACAATTATAATGCTTTGATAATTATCATTTTTGTAAGTCTGCTGTAAGAAATTGCTTTTTAGAAGGCAGTGCCCATTGTGTCCTCG
>JARACY010005899.1:0-19822 GCA_029255725.1 Scrobipalpa atriplicella
CACCCGAACAGCTGGACTAATCGCTAATTTATATTGCTGTTGGTGGTTTAGGTGTGGGAGGTGGGAAGGATTAGTTACTATGAGTTGAGAACTTTAAGGCAGTATTGTTTTGTAACGCGAAAAGCCCATTTGAAATGGCTTTCGTTGGCGGCCATTTTGTTAATTTAATTGAACTACCCATAAAATTATGAGAATCATGTCTTGTTATTCAGATTCGTAGGCTTCAGTTTAAGTAGGTATAGTTAGTTAGTTTATCTTATTCTGCCTAAATAAAACGTCTTTTGCTTTTACAAAAGAAGAAATTTTTGGTGTGACGGTTTTTTGTGCCTAGATTCAGTAGATATAGATTAGATATTACCAAACTAGTTACTATCATACGTACCTACATCGGCACCTACCTATACCTCCCTGCAGGCTCCGACGAGCAACAATGCCGGTATCGGCCAAGCGGCACATTTTCCTCGGATGCACTCCATCTGTATTTACCCTGATCGCTCCAACGGTGCGCGACGCGAGGCGGACTAGTTTCGCTATTATATTCTATCCAAGTTAGTACACTCAGGTAGGTATATTGGAAGGAACCAGGTGAAAATAAAGATTAGGCACAGGGTTTTATAGAAATTCAGTTTTTATCTTTGTTATACGCCGACGTTGAAACAAATGAAAATCTAAAAACTCTAATTTTATTGTAATATTAGGTACTTCTTGAAATAAGTTTTTTTTTTATCCTAGCATTTTTCCCGTATTTAAGGATCACTTATTTTATCAAAACACCTTTTCTTATGATTTACATACTTGCTAAAGTTAGCTATAAAGCAGATAAAAAATATTCTGGGTACCAGAGAAATCGTACTTAGTTGGCAAGGAACACGCAAACCGATACAAAACTGTTATTTCAAAACACCCTTCTCCAAACTCCAAATCCGCGTCGACACGATGAAATCGTTTAGGCGCTTACAGCAAACCCCAGCAATTCACTCGCCAATCTCCGATTCAAAGCTCGCAATCCCCAAATCGCGAATCACCATAAAAAAGCACATATTTATACCCTCAAGTAGTAATAAGGTATTTTTTATTTATGGGCTCGAAGGGCCCGCGGCGCTAATATCTGGTAAGAAGGGATCAGAAGGGCGCCCCAGGGTGTGGGCATGCAGCCGGTATTCATTTGACGTTTATTAAGTGACGGCCTATTTGAGAAGCCCTTTGTTGGTTTGATTTGGTTGGTAGTTATTTTAGCGACGCGATGTTTAATTTCAGAAGTCTGGTAGAAAGCATAGACGATTTACTGGTGATAGAGATCCAAAATAGTACGGAAGTTAATTGAAATACTTAAATTAATATTTTGTCAGTACTTTCATGATAAAGCTAAAATAATGCAACCCAACCAAAGTTTAAAAATCTATAGAAATTATCCATAAGTATGTTGGATAGAAAGGGATTGAGGAAAATCGAGAGATGTAAAAGAAACTGGAGTTTCTTCACTACTCTATATTTAGAGCACTTCGTCAAAGTAGTTAAGTGGGTATTTAGTAATCACGCAATTTATCAGAAAGCAAATAGCCAAGTAAGTAAATATTGTTTTAACATCAAAGTGCAACGACTCTTTGTCCTCTAGTTATATGGTTTGCTTTTCTTAGTTTGTACGAAAATTGTACCAAAAATAAAACCAACACGGAAATTAAGACGCAAACCAAATAAGTATTTCAATATTCACCTATTTATTGTAAAATTGGGTGAAATATAATTCGATTTTTTTTAGTCATTTTGGGACTACAAACATACTACAAATCATGGCAACAAACGTTGGTACAAACAATGAGTACAAAAGTGGTGCTTAAAATAGAAACTCCATGCTAGTTTTTGAAAGAAATGAATTAAAATTCGCACAGGCTGGAACTGCACAAAAAATATCAATTCGTAGCCATTTGTCAAGATAAAGAAAAATAAATACTTTTTTTCTTCTAAAGAGCTAATAGCTTTCATCCAAGCTTTCATCATGTTTTTGACGTTATTCTGCCAGTACTTTGTTGTCATCCTTATTAAACCTCTTGGATCTTGCTTAATTTATAAAAGTTCACTCGCACAGGCTGGAACTTCGTAGAAAAATCATTTCGTAGCCATTTGATGATTAAAGAAAAATAAATGCTTTTTTCTTCTTAATCGTTAATGGCTTTCATCATATTTTTTTCGACGACGTTCAGCCAGTAATTCTTTGACATTCTTAGTAAAACTTCTTGGTTCTTGCTAATGATTTTTTTTACTACAGATAAAACAAACTTTCCTCCAAAAAGCCCCGCATTGTGTTATATGTGAACATGGAGTCTCTACCATGTCCATGTCTCTACATTTCATGTGAACGCTGAGCGGTTTTTTGTAGTAATAATATGTGAGTTTTCTGAGAAATTCGTGGGTAGGTGCTGGCTGGCACGACGTATGGAAATATTTTAAGATACGACGGAGTTTGCTCAGCGAGATAAGCGATGTAGCGGATGCCCGCTTGTTTGCTCAGAGCTGTCTGTTGTTGCTTAGAGGTTCCTATCTATAGCTTTGTAAGTAGATAGGTGTTGAGAGGAGGTAGGTGTAATTTAATTATTGGGCAATAAAGATTAATCTATTTACCCGACGATTTGCTCTACAAGTCTGGTTTTATTGTTAATTTAAATACCTGGTATTTATTTTCTAATAATAAACTACTTTAACTGCTCGAAAACAATTATTCAGATCGATGTAGCATTGTAATTTAGGAGATTGTTTGACTTGTGACTAAGTTCAAAACCACGCAGAATGTGCACAAAGGCGGTCTTATCCCTGAAAGTGATCTCTACCAGACAACATATTATGTGTAGATCTAGTAGATTCGGTGGCTATTGTAAATTCGGTCGCCTTTCCTGCCTCTAGTAGCAGCAAAAACACGCACATATCATGAATTATGTATGGCCATGTGCGGGCACACACGAAATGCTACCAGCGTACGGCCTACCTAGCTTGAGGCGTGGTTAGATTTGCTTCTCGTCATGGATGATAAGTTGTCATATTTGATGTGTTATATAGAGATCATTATAGGTATGTTCAATGTTGATGATAGGTAAATAGGAAATATGATGGTGGTATGTAAAAGTTAATGTACTTACTTAGATCAAAATGTACCTTAGTAACTACGGGTACAAAGGTGTTAAATATAGAAGTACAAAGAACCACCATCTAGAAAAAATGGAAGTCACATCTAATCCTCTATTTTCTTTTTCAGTTTCTTATTTACTTTAATTGAAATAAGATTAAGAATTTTAATCAAGAGTTATTCAGTTCCATCAACTTCCTTACCTTACCTAGGTACTACATTTAATACGGTTTAAAACCCCGCCGTTGTCCCCACAGGCTTACTGTCTAGACTCATTGTTCTCGGCATTCTGGTGACTGAAAAGAGTCTATTCCTACGTTTAAAAAGTTACGTAAAGTTGGTTGATCGGCCACGCCGCCCCAGACAAGCCCGTGTCAACATACCAGGAATTAGTCCAAATTATGTGTCCCCCCGCGCTCCGCGCCGAATCAATATTTGTTGTCGGCACTCTTCTGCCTTGCTACGACACGCATAACACCGTCCCAGGTCTTAACCCCCTCAAAAATCTATCTTATTTCCATCCCCTGAAGTCTAAATTCCTTCAAAAGGTTTTCAGGTCCGTACGCTCATAGATGAAAGGGGTTTCGGAGTGTTCCTGTCTCTCTCGACGCAATGTTGTCCCTGTCTACACATTTCCACAGGATACTGCGAGAAGCATCGGATGTTATTTTTGGGAACATGGATACATAGGGCCTTGAGGAATTTCGGTTACGAAGTTATTTGCTCCTTAGTTTGCTTTTTCGTTCTGATGCTGCAAATAACGCTTTCTTGGGAAATTTAGAGTTTAGGCATGAAAGTAGCATGAAGAATAGTAATGCCTTCGAAAATGCCCATTACCTTTATTTGCATTGAACATAGAATTTTACCCAAGTTTTTCAAACCAGAATAATTAGCCTAATCAAACATTATCCAACATCGAAAAGACTTACCTAACCATACATTACCAAGATCTCCATTTCCACGTGAGCTACACATCAATTAATATAAAAAACCCGCGTCTCGACTCTTGTTGAATATTCATAAAGACCTGTTAATTGCACAAGTCTGCAAATACGAGGAGAGAGCGACTCCACGGTTCCTGGTAGCCCCCTTCCCCCCGGCGGACCTCGCCCCTCCCCCCGCGCGTAGCAAAAGGCCAACCCTGCACGCACACACGCGCAAACGCGCACACACGTGGAAATGCGCGCGCAGCCGGGAAAACTACGCTTTTACGTACGTATTGTGTGCAAGAACGTGGAAAAGTATATGGGAAATTTTCACATGGGAAGCCAATTACTTATATTTTATTATTAGATAGTTTATTATTTCGGTACATTTATTTAGTTTTTTTTTATATCTTCAGTCTTGGTAGAGCTCGTGAAAATCTACTATGATCGATAGATCTCTAAGATAATCCCAGAACCTATGTAGGTACAGCATAACCAAGAGAAAGGTATATTATGTAGAACAATACAAAACTAAAAAAAAGTCTTCTTGGGTATTCACGATGTGTGTAGATAATTAGTTTTAAAAAGTTTTACTAAACTTTATCTGACTTTCCCCCATCTACTGCGCAGAAAACGCGTGTTAGCTGTGTGCGCATCTATTTACGCGGCGAGTAAATATGTACCAGCGCCGTTTGTGGAGGAGCATTAATAATTCAATCGCGAGCCTCGGCAGGTAGCGTTTAAACGATTTTTAACTCAACTCCAAAACGATTAATTGGGGAGGGATTTCGTTTCGTCTGATAGACTGACTGAAGATTTGTTACAAGTATTTTGTTTAAGAGCACTTTGTTTGGGATGTTTAAGGTTTAGTTTGAGGTTCTTTAGTTTTGCAGTTACAGAGTTAAACTGAATGTTTGTAGTCTTCTCAACCAAAATACATCCACTGGAAAACATTATGAGTCCATATTTTTAATTTCACTCCAAACGTATTAATTGGGGGTTTCGTTGCGTCTGATAGACTGACTGAAGATTTGTTACAACTTTTTTTGTTTAAGAACACTTTGTTTGTGGTTCTTTATATTTGCAGTTACAGCGAAAGACGTCCACTGAAAATAGGCCTCTCCTGTATAATTTTATTTTAATTTGCTTAAAAATATCATAAAGCTTTAATTATAGAATCGCTAACACTAAATTAGTTCAACCCACATCTAATGAAGCCTGGTAGGTTTACCAGCTGATTGCGGACAAGCGGACAGACAGACATGGTATCTTTGCCAAAGACCAATATTTGAGGTTGGTCGTTCCACCACGACCACACATGGACCATTCGGATACTTTATTCTCTCGTGCTCGTGATTTAGTCAATGGAGTTTAATAACCTGTTTGGCAGATTATTGTGTATACTAATTTCCACCCAAATTGGCCATTTCAAGCACTTTTGCGATGCATAGTACCTAGTACTAGGTGTATTGTATTTGATACTTTAATTAAAGAAACGGTTACTATTTACCTCGGAAAAACAACTACTTAATTTCAACGGGAAAACTCATTTAGCTGCTTGTGAAATTTGGGTGGAAATTAGTATACACAATAATCTGCCAAACAGGTTATTAAACTCCATTGACTAAATCACGAGCACGAGAGAATAAAGTATCCGAATGGTCCATGTGTGGTCGTGGTGGAACGACCAACCTCAAATATTGGTCTTTGGCAAAGATACCATGTCTGTCTGTCCGCTTGTCCGCAATCAGCTGGTAAACCTACCAGGCTTCATTAGATGTGGGTTGAACTAATTTAGTGTTAGCGATTCTATAATTAAAGCTTTATGATATTTTTAAGCAAATTAAAATAAAATTATACAGGAGAGGCCTATTTTCAGTGGACGTCTTTCGCTGTAACTGCAAATATAAAGAACCACAAACAAAGTGTTCTTAAACAAAAAAAGTTGTAACAAATCTTCAGTCAGTCTATCAGACGCAACGAAACCCCCAATTAATACGTTTGGAGTGAAATTAAAAATATGGACTCATAATGTTTTCCAGTGGATGTATTTTGGTTGAGAAGACTACAAACATTCAGTTTAACTCTGTAACTGCAAAACTAAAGAACCTCAAACTAAACCTTAAACATCCCAAACAAAGTGCTCTTAAACAAAATACTTGTAACAAATCTTCAGTCAGTCTATCAGACGAAACGAAATCCCTCCCCAATTAATCGTTTTGGAGTTGAGTTAAAAATCGTTTAAACGCTACCTGCCGAGGCTCGCGATTGAATTATTAATGCTCCTCCACAAACGGCGCTGGTACATATTTACTCGCCGCGTAAATAGATGCGCACACAGCTAACACGCGTTTTCTGCGCAGTAGATGGGGGAAAGTCAGATAAAGTTTAGTAAAACTTTTTAAAACTAATTATCTACACACATCGTGAATACCCAAGAAGACTTTTTTTTAGTTTTGTATTGTTCTACATAATATACCTTTCTCTTGGTTATGCTGTACCTACATAGGTTCTGGGATTATCTTAGAGATCTATCGATCATAGTAGATTTTCACGAGCTCTACCAAGACTGAAGATATAAAAAAAAACTAAATAAATGTACCGAAATAATAAACTATCTAATAATAAAATATAAGTAATTGGCTTCCCATGTGAAAATTTCCCATATACTTTTCCACGTTCTTGCACACAATACGTACGTAAAAGCGTAGTTTTCCCGGCTGCGCGCGCATTTCCACGTGTGTGCGCGTTTGCGCGTGTGTGCGTGCAGGGTTGGCCTTTTGCTACGCGCGGGGGGAGGGGCGAGGTCCGCCGGGGGGAAGGGGGCTACCAGGAACCGTGGAGTCGCTCTCTCCTCGTATTTGCAGACTTGTGCAATTAACAGGTCTTTATGAATATTCAACAAGAGTCGAGACGCGGGTTTTTTATATTAATTGATGTGTAGCTCACGTGGAAATGGAGATCTTGGTAATGTATGGTTAGGTAAGTCTTTTCGATGTTGGATAATGTTTGATTAGGCTAATTATTCTGGTTTGAAAAACTTGGGTAAAATTCTATGTTCAATGCAAATAAAGGTAATGGGCATTTTCGAAGGCATTACTATTCTTCATGCTACTTTCATGCCTAAACTCTAAATTTCCCAAGAAAGCGTTATTTGCAGCATCAGAACGAAAAAGCAAACTAAGGAGCAAATAACTTCGTAACCGAAATTCCTCAAGGCCCTATGTATCCATGTTCCCAAAAATAACATCCGATGCTTCTCGCAGTATCCTGTGGAAATGTGTAGACAGGGACAACATTGCGTCGAGAGAGACAGGAACACTCCGAAACCCCTTTCATCTATGAGCGTACGGACCTGAAAACCTTTTGAAGGAATTTAGACTTCAGGGGATGGAAATAAGATAGATTTTTGAGGGGGTTAAGACCTGGGACGGTGTTATGCGTGTCGTAGCAAGGCAGAAGAGTGCCGACAACAAATATTGATTCGGCGCGGAGCGCGGGGGGACACATAATTTGGACTAATTCCTGGTATGTTGACACGGGCTTGTCTGGGGCGGCGTGGCCGATCAACCAACTTTACGTAACTTTTTAAACGTAGGAATAGACTCTTTTCAGTCACCAGAATGCCGAGAACAATGAGTCTAGACAGTAAGCCTGTGGGGACAACGGCGGGGTTTTAAACCGTATTAAATGTAGTACCTAGGTAAGGTAAGGAAGTTGATGGAACTGAATAACTCTTGATTAAAAATTCTTAATCTTATTTCAATTAAAGTAAATAAGAAACTGAAAAAGAAAATAGAGGATTAGATGTGACTTCCATTTTTTCTAGATGGTGGTTCTTTGTACTTCTATATTTAACACCTTTGTACCCGTAGTTACTAAGGTACATTTTGATCTAAGTAAGTACATTAACTTTTACATACCACCATCATATTTCCTATTTACCTATCATCAACATTGAACATACCTATAATGATCTCTATATAACACATCAAATATGACAACTTATCATCCATGACGAGAAGCAAATCTAACCACGCCTCAAGCTAGGTAGGCCGTACGCTGGTAGCATTTCGTGTGTGCCCGCACATGGCCATACATAATTCATGATATGTGCGTGTTTTTGCTGCTACTAGAGGCAGGAAAGGCGACCGAATTTACAATAGCCACCGAATCTACTAGATCTACACATAATATGTTGTCTGGTAGAGATCACTTTCAGGGATAAGACCGCCTTTGTGCACATTCTGCGTGGTTTTGAACTTAGTCACAAGTCAAACAATCTCCTAAATTACAATGCTACATCGATCTGAATAATTGTTTTCGAGCAGTTAAAGTAGTTTATTATTAGAAAATAAATACCAGGTATTTAAATTAACAATAAAACCAGACTTGTAGAGCAAATCGTCGGGTAAATAGATTAATCTTTATTGCCCAATAATTAAATTACACCTACCTCCTCTCAACACCTATCTACTTACAAAGCTATAGATAGGAACCTCTAAGCAACAACAGACAGCTCTGAGCAAACAAGCGGGCATCCGCTACATCGCTTATCTCGCTGAGCAAACTCCGTCGTATCTTAAAATATTTCCATACGTCGTGCCAGCCAGCACCTACCCACGAATTTCTCAGAAAACTCACATATTATTACTACAAAAAACCGCTCAGCGTTCACATGAAAATGTAGAGACATGGACATGGTAGAGACTCCATGTTCACATATAACACAATGCGGGCTTTTTGGAGGAAAGTTTGTTTTATCTGTAGTAAAAAAAATCATTAGCAAGAACCAAGAAGTTTTACTAAGAATGTCAAAGAATTACTGGCTGAACGTCGTCGAAAAAAATATGATGAAAGCCATTAACGATTAAGAAGAAAAAAGCATTTATTTTTCTTTAATCATCAAATGGCTACGAAATGATTTTTCTACGAAGTTCCAGCCTGTGCGAGTGAACTTTTATAAATTAAGCAAGATCCAAGGAGGTTTAATAAGGATGACAACAAAGTACTGGCAGAATAACGTCAAAAACATGATGAAAGCTTGGATGAAAGCTATTAGCTCTTTAGAAGAAAAAAAGTATTTATTTTTCTTTATCTTGACAAATGGCTACGAATTGATATTTTTTGTGCAGTTCCAGCCTGTGCGAATTTTAATTCATTTCTTTCAAAAACTAGCATGGAGTTTCTATTTTAAGCACCACTTTTGTACTCATTGTTTGTACCAACGTTTGTTGCCATGATTTGTAGTATGTTTGTAGTCCCAAAATGACTAAAAAAAATCGAATTATATTTCACCCAATTTTACAATAAATAGGTGAATATTGAAATACTTATTTGGTTTGCGTCTTAATTTCCGTGTTGGTTTTATTTTTGGTACAATTTTCGTACAAACTAAGAAAAGCAAACCATATAACTAGAGGACAAAGAGTCGTTGCACTTTGATGTTAAAACAATATTTACTTACTTGGCTATTTGCTTTCTGATAAATTGCGTGATTACTAAATACCCACTTAACTACTTTGACGAAGTGCTCTAAATATAGAGTAGTGAAGAAACTCCAGTTTCTTTTACATCTCTCGATTTTCCTCAATCCCTTTCTATCCAACATACTTATGGATAATTTCTATAGATTTTTAAACTTTGGTTGGGTTGCATTATTTTAGCTTTATCATGAAAGTACTGACAAAATATTAATTTAAGTATTTCAATTAACTTCCGTACTATTTTGGATCTCTATCACCAGTAAATCGTCTATGCTTTCTACCAGACTTCTGAAATTAAACATCGCGTCGCTAAAATAACTACCAACCAAATCAAACCAACAAAGGGCTTCTCAAATAGGCCGTCACTTAATAAACGTCAAATGAATACCGGCTGCATGCCCACACCCTGGGGCGCCCTTCTGATCCCTTCTTACCAGATATTAGCGCCGCGGGCCCTTCGAGCCCATAAATAAAAAATACCTTATTACTACTTGAGGGTATAAATATGTGCTTTTTTATGGTGATTCGCGATTTGGGGATTGCGAGCTTTGAATCGGAGATTGGCGAGTGAATTGCTGGGGTTTGCTGTAAGCGCCTAAACGATTTCATCGTGTCGACGCGGATTTGGAGTTTGGAGAAGGGTGTTTTGAAATAACAGTTTTGTATCGGTTTGCGTGTTCCTTGCCAACTAAGTACGATTTCTCTGGTACCCAGAATATTTTTTATCTGCTTTATAGCTAACTTTAGCAAGTATGTAAATCATAAGAAAAGGTGTTTTGATAAAATAAGTGATCCTTAAATACGGGAAAAATGCTAGGATAAAAAAAAAACTTATTTCAAGAAGTACCTAATATTACAATAAAATTAGAGTTTTTAGATTTTCATTTGTTTCAACGTCGGCGTATAACAAAGATAAAAACTGAATTTCTATAAAACCCTGTGCCTAATCTTTATTTTCACCTGGTTCCTTCCAATATACCTACCTGAGTGTACTAACTTGGATAGAATATAATAGCGAAACTAGTCCGCCTCGCGTCGCGCACCGTTGGAGCGATCAGGGTAAATACAGATGGAGTGCATCCGAGGAAAATGTGCCGCTTGGCCGATACCGGCATTGTTGCTCGTCGGAGCCTGCAGGGAGGTATAGGTAGGTGCCGATGTAGGTACGTATGATAGTAACTAGTTTGGTAATATCTAATCTATATCTACTGAATCTAGGCACAAAAAACCGTCACACCAAAAATTTCTTCTTTTGTAAAAGCAAAAGACGTTTTATTTAGGCAGAATAAGATAAACTAACTAACTATACCTACTTAAACTGAAGCCTACGAATCTGAATAACAAGACATGATTCTCATAATTTTATGGGTAGTTCAATTAAATTAACAAAATGGCCGCCAACGAAAGCCATTTCAAATGGGCTTTTCGCGTTACAAAACAATACTGCCTTAAAGTTCTCAACTCATAGTAACTAATCCTTCCCACCTCCCACACCTAAACCACCAACAGCAATATAAATTAGCGATTAGTCCAGCATTAGTTACGACCGCCATTAGTCACCCGAAAGCTGGACAAGATGGCCGACGGCGGGCGGCACGCGACCGCGATGCGTTTTTAATTGCAATCGTTCCGTGTTTTATGTTGTTTGCGCACTTTCCGTGTGTTTGCGCGGCGGCTGATTTACGGCCTGCGGTGGGAACGGCCCGGAATTAGCCGGACTCTGAATTTACGAGCCTTTCTTTGTACAGTCGAGAGCACGATAAGTTTAACAGCGGCTCTAGGCTCTACGAAGGATGGAATAGAGTTTGAATGTTATAGGCTTGAGTTGCTCTCGTCGACTGTACTAGCCAATGTAGGGGCGGTGCTTGTTTCATGGCTAAAAGTTAGTAAGCGTCAAACATTGTAAGAATAGATAACTAGGTAATGTAAATGACTAAATAGTATAGGCCTATATGTAAATGATACGAGCGATACAAAGTCATACTTGCACCTGTCCTGATACATAAAAAGTGGATCGTATACCATAAGTTAGTAGTCGGCATTTACGCTGAAAGCTGCTGAACCTAGATATATCTAGTACCTATAAACAACCTTATTGAGCATTCTACGGCTTACAATCTCTGATGATCATGAAATTGAACATTTAACAATCCAAATTACTTCAGTAGGTATCATAAATCAGCTTACAAGTTTGATTCTCCTTCTACCCAACTTAAATTACTTTGTCTTCCACCTTAATTATAAGCACTATGCAGCTGCGCGCAGAATACAGTAATCTGCTTAGCGAGTTCCTTCCTAAGTACGAGCGTGTTTGAACTTCGGCAGCGTTTTACATAAATTGTAGATTGGACTCTTGCCTCGTAGCCAACTAATGGATGGAGGCTCAGATGTACCCGACCTACGTCTTTAGCTAACTAAACAGGGGAGTAGAGCAAATAAATCGAATGCTTCGATGTTGTGTTGGGATCTTCGAGGGGACTGTGGAATTGGAGTTCGGCTTGTTGGAATTCATCAAAAATTTAGCTTCTTTTCGATCGAAATGTAAATACTGCGAAGGTTTTTAGCTTGTGCTCTACAAAATATAATAGCTACAACCTATTCGTTTTATTTTTTGTTAGTAGAAACGATTGTAATGAATCTTTGACCAAAGCTACATTACTTATACCAAAAACTCAACTGAAGTAACAATACATCAGCGGGAAAATTATTAGAGCCGCCGTCACCGATGATGAAACCGCGTTCAGAATAACTAGTTTGTAATTTATTAAAAGTAGAAATCCGGGTATCTACACTTCATCCTATACGTCTGGTATCGTCTGCCATACAGATAAGAAATAAAATTTAACATGTATTCCTCCATGACTGCACTGCACCTACCGCTGTGACCTACCTACATTCTGAAGAGGTTTTACTTTTACGTAGCTGTAACCGCTCAAGCCACCTTTAAAGCTGCTTTCACTTCCTTTGCAGCTGGTAAGTAATATTAAAATATTTTTATTCTGAAATACACAACGCTTTAAAAGGTTTTAAGTTGTTTTATGTCGGTTTTCGAATACTTAACAGAACCTGTGGTAGAGTCAAGCAGGGTTTAAGTTACAGAACGTCCAGTTTACTTACCTATTGAGTTTTGTACAATATTTGTGTTGTAGATATTTATATCTAGGGCCAAACAGAATCAATACAATTCAATTACTCTGCGGATCGGTTGGAACTGCCTCGGTGTCCCCTCGTGCAGCGATAAACCGGCGCATCCTAAGCAAACAGACTAGCATCTGCCGGTTTCCGGCCCACGCCATGAATATTGGCGCCCTATCGAAGGTGTATTCAAACTTCGCCGAAAGGTACCTATTCACGGTTGGCGATGCCGAGTTTCTATTACCGGTCCATGTCGAAAAAGTCCCACTATGTAGTCCAAGATTTTAAAAGTAGCTTAGGTATATACAACGTGTAACAGAAAGGGTATATGCATCGAGAAATGTGTGAATCTACCCATGAAACTGAACAACTTTCCCTAAGGAACATAGGTCGAAAAACGAAAAAAAAAAATTGACCATCCATACAAAATGTGTCAGCTGATAGCGTAATTAGTATGGGAAGTCAAAATGATTTTTCATATTTCGACCTATGTTCCTTAGGGAAAGTTGTTCAGTTTCATGGGTAGATTCACACTTTTCTCGATGCATATACCCTTTCTGTTACACGTTGTATATAGGTAGGTACCATATTGCCTAAACCTTCAGGAACCTACCTATAACACTCTAACTAGGACCTAGAGTCTAGGTCTAAGCGCGGTTACGCTGCCAAGAGTCACAAAAAGAAGATATTTACAAAGATTGGTAGCCAGAATATACTCACTTGTAAAAGCTTCTACCAATCCATTCTAGTCAATTTCTACGTATGAATCGCAAATACATTTCGACAAACTTCCAAAATGCCATAGCTATACACCCAACGTAACCGGATACTCACTCCGCCTGCCGAGCCGCCCTGCGTTCAGCCACGTTCGGCCAATGAGGGGATTATCTTTCTTCCCGCGTCAGCCTTGTTCGGCGGGAAATCCGAGACAAAATGGCCGCCTATGTACAGATGATCACGTTACATTTTGTTTCATGCGTTTGTTTCGTTGGTAGCAAGAAATACCGACTCTACCCACAAAAACTGAAGAATGTTGTCTAAGTTTGTGTTTTAATTTTTATATTTGTGATTTTTCTTTTTAAACTTTAAAACGAATATACCTAACCTTCAGAACAAATGATTAGACAAATGAGTAAATAAAGGATAACCACGGTCACACAAGATAGAGTTCACATTTTACTCTTTTCATACATGCAACGCCACCTATCGTCGTATGGTGTTACCTACTTATAAAATCAACAGACCATGGACTATGCTACTGCAAACTATTTAATTAATACAAAAGGAAGCGAAACATACAAAAATATAAAAATTCGGGATGCATGCGGGAGTTCGTCTTACATTATTTGAGAAATAAGTTTTTTATTTACTGGAATCTATGCTGGAATGGAACAATAATTATGAGCTGATCTTTATAATACATCTCAGAAAAGGATTGCAATGTTTTATCGTCCAGTGACACAGTGTTATGATATGAAATTAGGTGAGGTGATGAGTGATTTATCCCAAGGTTCATTTTGTTTGACACAAATAGGCAAATGTTTACTAAAACGTATGCGACAAACGAGAGCGCTCACGGGGAGCGTAACGAGCGAAAAAAGTTGTGCACACACTCACTCTTGTCCGAAATCCTATTTGCGGAAGCAATTTCGCGAAATGCCACAATTTATTTAAAAATTACGCCCTTGTTTGTGGCGCAAATATTGACGTGTTTGGTTTATGATAATGGCAACACTGACAGGTAGGCTCACCACCGCACCGGCTAGCGACAATTTACCCGTAAACATATTATTTAATATTTACAGTCGCAATGTAAAGTTTACAATATAATATTTGTAAAGTATGCTCTTCTTTTGAAAGTTGTTGTTTACTAGGTACATGTGGTTGTAATCAAAGGTAAATTTGGAGATTAAACATAGTAAGCGCGGGATCTTTGCGTTCATTCAAAGATAACCTTCAGTAGACTACTTACAAGAGCTCTTAATTTGTGTACAAGTCCTTAACACCCGTCGTCTGGTCTATCTTGTGAATGAGCAGCGGGGAGGTATATTTGTACTCGATAGTTTACTTTCTAACATTGATGGATCCATAACGGCTTTATGGTATGCTTCTTGTTTGTTTCATCATTATTTATTGTAGAAAATATTTGAGAGGACTAGCATAGTTCTTGATTTTTAGTGTGGTGCATGGAAATAAAAAGTAGACCCTATGACCTGACCTGACTTCAAGATTCCAAAGCCTAAAGTTTCAGCTAATCAAAAGGAGAGGTAGGAAGACATGGATTCTGCGGTAATTGGCATGAAAACCCCAGTTGCAGAGCCTCTTGTCAGCGGATAGTGAATAGTTGATGTCTCAATGCGGTTAGAGTACTCGTAATCAATTTACAAGTGCCAGTTGTTGTCTGGCCGCGCGCTAAACAACCTCCTCGATCGAACGCAAAGTCTGACTGCAAACAATATCATAGTATTTGTACTGAAATAACAAAATTTGTAGCCAGCTTTACGCCCGACACGCCGGCACTCATCGTGTGTGCAGAGACAATATGTAGACTCCACGATCTTAAGCAACGCGACAAAATGAATCTCCGCAGCGACTGATACGGCCCAATTCAAACACAGTCAGCGCCATTTTGTTTTGACAAGCGGCTAGCTCGTCATGAACTGCTCAAGCCAAATCCGACCAAACCACTACAGCCTTAAGAGTGAAATTCTATCAGCCAGTCGGTGGAGCGGAATGTAGAAACATTGGAAATTAAGGGACGACCAGACACGATTCTGTTTGCCGTCTAACGTGGTCCCAGGACGAAGTTACAAATATTTGACGTGTCAATTTTGTGAATGTTGACCGAGAATTGCGGTTAATATTCCCGACCCGAGTAACCTGGCAGCCACCCTTTAATTAAATGACTGAAATAGTCCAATTGTTGATTTATGAACACAGCTTTACTTAGGTCCGGTTAAACGAGGCTTTCCATAAAAACGCCAAGCCAAACATATTGTCTTCCAATTAAAATAAAACAATAATTTTACAGAAAATCACAATAAATTGGCGTATTTCACACATTGTTTTCCATCAAGACAAAACCCTCATTTCATTGAAGTTAAAAAGCGTTTATACTTGTTAGTCGAAACAATAACAAACAACTACAGCGCAATAGCAAAGACAAACCATTGTTTCAGCTTGTTAGGGGCATATTGCTCGTTACCTCCGTTATTTATTTTAGAGTGGCAACATCGGTGAGTTCATAAACAAAAAAACACTTCGGCGCCTGTTTTCATTGACAACAAAACGCCGATCGGTTGAGTGGCGAAGACTGGAGTACACTTAGTTTCGCGACATAGGTATCTGAGTAGGGGCACTCGCTATTTTCATTGTGTGCTTTTAATTTTGAGTGCGCGAACTAGCTCACTCTCCGGGGAGGAATGTTTGCAAGGGTAATATTTGCTTCCGCTGTATAATTCAGCCGCCCGCCATATTTGCCAAAGAGCAATCATTTTAATATCGTCAGCCATCACATTAGGGCCGAGTGGGATACTTACTTTGTTGGATGAATTAATTTTTCAATTTTAATTACGCTTTTTGGAAGATTCTTGCGAGGTTTCAATATCAATTTGAGCGCGCCTCGGGCTCTCTCTCGCTGAATGTACACCATTCGTTTCAGTCCAATTTTCAAATGAACCGTAATAAATGTATTGTTTTAGGAAAGTATGTTAATTGTTCCTTTATTTCGTCAAGTATTTTATATAGAAGTAGCTAGGTATAGCGTGTATGTATAAGAACATGGAACAGTCGAGCATAAAATATATTATTCTAATAAGGTAATTTATTTGTAGCTCTAGCTCTACATTCTCGTATTATTTCTTGCCGTGTTGATTCAAATTTTTATATTAAATAATAGTGCGCCCATTTAAATTACCTCTAGTAAAACAGCGGCTATTAACCATTTCTATACAACGTTATCCGGATCATTACCACATAACATCTTTATCTTATTTTCAATTTCAAGTAGGTAACTTATGTTTTTCATATCTTATAAGAATCCTTTGCTTGAATTTATTATTCCAGTAAGAGCTTCCCTTATAATAAGCAAAAGAAAGTTCCTACCTCTTGTTTCGCGAAAGATCCAACAAGATAAGAGTAGCGCCATCTGTAGGCGAACAGACGCAACTAATGACAGACAACTACTGCAGTATGTAACGCCATCTAGAGATAACCCCTAGTTCTAAATCAAGCTATTAAAACCACTTATCCCGAAATGCTATCAGTAGAGTGTGAAAAAGTTAAGTACGTTAGTACCATGGAGGAATATAATAAACTTAGTACCAAGAAAATCCGAGATATTCATTAAAATATTTATTCATATAAAATTAAATTCAATGTCATTCGCTCCATAAAATAAATGCCGAGTCGACCAGCGTTAAAGTAGCACTCATTAAAACATCTTAAAAATAAACGAATATGGATTATTCCCATGGTCCCATTAAATGTTCCCTTAAAGTAGGCATTTGTTTTAAATTCCTTAATTTAATTACACATTGCTGTACGGTTACACCTAGTTTTAAAAAGTGAATTTAGTTAATATTTAGTTTGTGATGAAAATAAATGAAAATGATACTTTTAAAATTGAAACATCGTATAAAAAAATTGGAAATGAAATAATCTGTATGTTTAACTTTACAAGTCTGTCTTAACTTAAATTCATGAAAATAAAATAGTACGACGAATTATAGTTTCTCTCGTAAATTCACCATTTTATAGTATTTTATCGAAAACGTTCGACACTCGAAAATGCTAAGCGAAATTTCGTAAGCAAACTATTCCTACAGTAAACCTAAATAATATTTACAAATTATTGTCATGTATAATTGAGATTAAATGGATAACTTAATAATCATATTTCAATATGTTAAAAGCCGAATTAAAGCACAGTTTTCGCGAATGAAATAATTGTGAATAAGCTACTATACTTTAGATTGAAGAGATATAACATTGAAAGTTGGGAAGTTGTCTTTTTGGGAAATGCGCCTTATGGGAATCAAAAGTGTTCATTTTGGGAAGTGTACATTCTGAGACTTAAAATTTCAAAAAGTGTACATTATGGGAAGTGAACGTTTTGGGAAGTGGTCCTTATGGACCTAAAAGAAAGATGTGTGTCGGCAGTTAATTTTTAATGGTTGTTTTAGGGGTATGTTGTCGTTAATTTTATCGACATGATTTGATTTTTGGTCAGTACATATTCTTAAAAGTTCATCTTATATGGCTTTATAGGATCACAATATTTATATTGTTCTAATATAATTCCAGATTTGTATTAGTGGAATTGGTATTAGTATGTATTTGTCCAGTGACTATTGGTATTTTTCTAACAGGATAAAAACTCTAGCACGATAATCTATTATCTACTGAGAGACCTAGATCACGATGCTATCTTTCCCTGTTCCATTGATGAACTTTCATTTATCTATCTCTTCAATCCTATTGAAGTAAGTATATTAAAAAAAATATTATCATATAGACTTATATTTATCGATACCTAATTAAAATTGAAATGAGTCTTAAACTAAAATAAGCAAATTATTTAAATAAAAGCAGAATTGTGACTTATTTTGTACTTTAAAACCGGAATTGATGGCAATATTATGGCCACAAATAAAATATCATGATTTTTCATGTAGGTACTAGTTCATGATGGCAATCATTTTTGTTTTAATTCTAAATGTTATGTTTATAGTAAAAAGTGTTATTTAATAGCTAAAATGTGCTTTCATTGCACTGCGATCCTAACTAAATATGAATATAATTTTTATAATTATAATTTGAAATACGAATAAATGAACATAATGATTTTATAGGACTGTTATCCTAAAATCTAGCTTCTTTTAACCTATGAGTGAACACAAGAACACAAGGACTGTCCAGAGTAACTTCTATAAAAAATATAATCTGTTACAATAGGTCGAACTACATGATTTACTAAAAAAAAATCATAACATAACACAAATTTAAATCCACACAAGACAAACAAAATAAATACTGGCAGTTTCATTGCTAGAATAAAATAATGATTCAGGACAGGACTTGAGTTCACTCATTATTGCCATATATACTATTTCAGACAGGCTATCATTACATGATAGTTCTATGTAAGCCACTAAAGCTACTATTCATTTTACATTGAACTATCAATCATTGCAAGCATCGCATTTTACATAACATGATGAAGTAAATTATATATTAATTTTGATGTTGATATCTCTACAAAACTTACATGATTGCATTACTCTACAACCAGATCGAATCCTTCCACATCCTCGCACATGGAGTTGAAGCCTGCTGCCCATGCTTCTGCCTCTTCTTCCTGAAATACACAAAGAGGTTATTTTATTATTACTAAATCTGCATATAGTGCACTGCTCTGCCTACCCCGTTAGGGATACTGGCGTGATAGTATGTATGTATTATCACTTACTTCTTTCTTAGTCCTTTTTTGTCGTTTAGAAGGCTTCTTCTTTATTTTCTTCTTATCGTCATCTAACAGAGGCAAGCCAGGGTCGAAGGTCAGGTCAAGTAGATCATCTTCCTCATCAGAGCCGGGAGCAGGCCTCAGGTCACTATCTTGAGTGTCAGAGGAATCCTTCCTCATAAAGGTCACCTTCTTGGCTTTTCCATAGCTTTTGCGGTTAGGCTGAAATTTACATGTATTTATTAGTATTACATTAAGTGTGAAACATATGGTTTTATGGAATTTCACTAATTAGTTCTTTACAAACCTTCAAATGATGAACTATATCTTCAAGATCTTCAAACAAATGCACAGAAGTCTGGGTATCATCATCAAGTTCCTCAATGGGCTGTACATTAGCAGCTCCTGCAACTGTTGGTTCTTTAGCAGACAATGCAGGCACATCTGATGCAGATTTCATCTCATCATACAGCCTTTCAACTTCAGTCATCCTTGCTGTTTTAGCAGCAAGCGGTATGACTGCCCTAGTAGGCGCTGGTTGTGCATTCATCTCTTTTAGTACAGCTCTTGCATGGGCCTGCCTGACTGATTTTTTTCGTCCAAATTCTTTCTGTGGAGAAAAATTCTCGAGATTTTCACTGTCATCAAAACCAAAATATTTATCGTCTTTCTCTTTGCGCAGAGTTTTTGCTGG
>JARACY010005900.1:0-19818 GCA_029255725.1 Scrobipalpa atriplicella
AACGGAAATAAGGGTCAGTTCACACCGGGAAGCTGCACAAAGCGACGCGGCGTGATGCTTCACGAAGCTGCTTGAAGATGTATGACAGGCTACACCACACTGCGCGGCGCAGCGAGGAATTTTTGAGTTCTGTCAATAAAAATAATTATATATCTTTTTGCATAGTATTGACCGTAAGACAAAAGTTACTATGTCATATCATAAGCATAACATACGAGCATATTTTGATAATTTATACGACTAAAATCTTTGACTTTTTATAAATATTATGTACGTGTTAAATATCTCACTATCATTAAAATCATAAAGAATTGTTGAGTTGATTTCATAATATCTTTCCATATAACGTATTCACTGCACAAGCAACCCAACTACGAAAGACCTTTCGTAATAAAATGGCATAGTTTAATCAAACATAAGGGTTGGAGCTTAAAATAATCTCAGTGGGAGTTAGAACGGCCTGGAGCGTATGATAAAAAGGCGATAAACGGATATGGGACGACTGAATTGGTCGCTTCGAGCTACATTTTTTTTGCAAGCCAGTGTAATTTCTTAGGAGGCTATTTTTAAAAAGCTTTCTTAAGGTAAAACTATGAGTGAGTAACGAAAAATGCCTACGCCGTAGCAAAGGTCTACGTGCGGCGTAGTAATTTCTTATACATAAGTGTAATGTGAAATAGAATATATTTACCATTACTATGTTATTCTGCTGCTGGGCAAAGTCCTCTCTATCTCTCTTCCACCTCTCACGACCTTTGGCAACGTCTCCACCAATCGTTGCAATATGCATCCAGGTCGTCTCGCCATATTTTCCGAGGTCTACCCCGTAGACGTTACCCCCCATTTGGTGACAACGTTTGCCCAACGCTCTAGGTGCATAAACGTGTCCAGCCCTGTTCCACTTAAAGTGGGCTGTCTTTGTTCCAACAACTGTTACCTATGTTATGCCTGTTTTGGAACGCATTCTGGTATTCCTGACTAGATCGATCCGTTTGAAACCTAGTAGGTATGCTTTGCTCCATCGCTCATAGTAACGTAGAGGTAAAAGAAGACAAACATTTCAAACGGACGATTCAAAATACTCTCCCAGTGACACGTTATCGAAGATCCCTCTTTAACGTAATGTTACGAGTACCTATTTCCCATACTTTGGGGTTATTAACATAAAATTTATTCTTTCAGATAAGTCGGACTGCTAGGCCTCTCCCCTTGGTCCAAATTTACGAGTTATTATTACTTATGATACGACCAAGCCGTAAAATAATTCAGAATAGAATTAGGTACAACACGATCATGTCTTTTTATTGAATTGTCTGGTTTTATGAATGTGTTGCGTTAGCAATAAGTGTATTACATTTATGTGCGCATATATTTGGCCCTATATTTTTTATCCTTGTTGTGCCGGGTCAGAAAAGAAGCACACCATTTCTTCCCGTGGGTGTCGAAAACCGGTAAAGGGAAAAAACCAGGGAATGGAATGGACAGTGGGACCTGTGAAAGCTCTCTTAATGAGCTCACCAATCAGCCTTCTCTGTTGTGCCGTATCAAGATCACTAATAAAATTAGAGAAGAATTAGCTGTTCTCCACCAAGAAGAATTTAGCTTTTAAATTTGATGATAATCCCTAAAAATACATAGAAATAATTGCTCACTAAAATAACTTGTTTAAATCCAGTTCTTTACTTTTTCTGTAAATTAGCCACCATATACCAACGCCTTCCGCCATTTTTCTATTCGCGAATCGGGTGGCCATGTTTGCAAATAAATGAAATTATATTTATTTGTAAAAATAAATTAATTATATTATAATTATGAATAATAATTACTAAATTACCTATCGAGAATAGCCGATATAGTAGCACATTTGTACAAACTTAGATATAAGCAAATTTCTCTAATAAATGTCATAATTTTATTTTAACAAGACAACAAAAACCTATCTTATATTATATATTTAGGTACCTATTCGATTTTTGTCCGTAATCCTACAATAATAATGGTCACCCATTTTCCGTACCAAGTTTTGAAAGACGTGCAGAAGACGTTGGTATATGGTGGCTAATTTACAGAAAAAGTAAAGAACTGGATTTAAACAAGTTATTTTAGTGAGCAATTATTTCTATGTATTTTTAGGGATTATCATCAAATTTAAAAGCTAAATTCTTCTTGGTGGAGAACAGCTAATTCTTCTCTAATTTTATTAGTGATCTTGATACGGCACAACAGAGAAGGCTGATTGGTGAGCTCATTAAGAGAGCTTTCACAGGTCCCACTGTCCATTCCATTCCCTGGTTTTTTCCCTTTACCGGTTTTCGACACCCACGGGAAGAAATGGTGTGCTTCTTTTCTGACCCGGCACAACAAGGATAAAAAATATAGGGCCAAATATATGCGCACATAAATGTAATACACTTATTGCTAACGCAACACATTCATAAAACCAGACAATTCAATAAAAAGACATGATCGTGTTGTACCTAATTCTATTCTGAATTATTTTACGGCTTGGTCGTATCATAAGTAATAATAACTCGTAAATTTGGACCAAGGGGAGAGGCCTAGCAGTCCGACTTATCTGAAAGAATAAATTTTATGTTAATAACCCCAAAGTATGGGAAATAGGTACTCGTAACATTACGTTAAAGAGGGATCTTCGATAACGTGTCACTGGGAGAGTATTTTGAATCGTCCGTTTGAAATGTTTGTCTTCTTTTACCTCTACGTTACTATGAGCGATGGAGCAAAGCATACCTACTAGGTTTCAAACGGATCGATCTAGTCAGGAATACCAGAATGCGTTCCAAAACAGGCATAACATAGGTAACAGTTGTTGGAACAAAGACAGCCCACTTTAAGTGGAACAGGGCTGGACACGTTTATGCACCTAGAGCGTTGGGCAAACGTTGTCACCAAATGGGGGGTAACGTCTACGGGGTAGACCTCGGAAAATATGGCGAGACGACCTGGATGCATATTGCAACGATTGGTGGAGACGTTGCCAAAGGTCGTGAGAGGTGGAAGAGAGATAGAGAGGACTTTGCCCAGCAGCAGAATAACATAGTAATGGTAAATATATTCTATTTCACATTACACTTATGTATAAGAAATTACTACGCCGCACGTAGACCTTTGCTACGGCGTAGGCATTTTTCGTTACTCACTCATAGTTTTACCTTAAGAAAGCTTTTTAAAAATAGCCTCCTAAGAAATTACACTGGCTTGCAAAAAAAATGTAGCTCGAAGCGACCAATTCAGTCGTCCCATATCCGTTTATCGCCTTTTTATCATACGCTCCAGGCCGTTCTAACTCCCACTGAGATTATTTTAAGCTCCAACCCTTATGTTTGATTAAACTATGCCATTTTATTACGAAAGGTCTTTCGTAGTTGGGTTGCTTGTGCAGTGAATACGTTATATGGAAAGATATTATGAAATCAACTCAACAATTCTTTATGATTTTAATGATAGTGAGATATTTAACACGTACATAATATTTATAAAAAGTCAAAGATTTTAGTCGTATAAATTATCAAAATATGCTCGTATGTTATGCTTATGATATGACATAGTAACTTTTGTCTTACGGTCAATACTATGCAAAAAGATATATAATTATTTTTATTGACAGAACTCAAAAATTCCTCGCTGCGCCGCGCAGTGTGGTGTAGCCTGTCATACATCTTCAAGCAGCTTCGTGAAGCATCACGCCGCGTCGCTTTGTGCAGCTTCCCGGTGTGAACTGACCCTTATTTCCGTTCCGTAGTCCTTAACACAATAGTTAGTGTATTTCCCTTTTAAATTAAACGTACATACCTAAAAAATTTTGAAAAATCCTGGTTATTACCCAAAAATACCTTTGGTTCAGCGAGGTATTATAGAATTAATATAATAACACCCTCGGGCTCTCAGAAGTGCAATCATGCGGACATGTGGGCAGGCTTTTTGTTCGTTTCCCCTTTCTCTCTCCTTTTATAATTTTCCCGCCTCGGGCCGAGAGCGTGAAAAATGCAAAAGATCTGTAATGTTTCTCTTTTTTCGATTTTCAGCTATGGCACTTCGCAATTTTATGCGATTGTTGTGGCCACAGAACGTTTTAATTCAAAAGTGTTGGTTAATGAACGAACTAACTATATGCGATGCTAACATACTTAGTTTTCCTAATCAGTAATAAAATAGGTAACCTACCTACATGAATTTTGGATCTATTACCTAATGTAGCGCTTAAAGTACCTATCTATAATATTTAGATGCATTATTATGGTTAATATTTTTATTATTCGGAATGGGTTTGCCCTTGACTCTAGACATCTAGGTCAGGAATGACCGTGACAGAGTCGACGATGGAGCGAGCAAACCCAGAGGATGCCTGTTAGGGCGACGAACGATGAAGGTTATTTATTTTTTCTAAATATGAACTTGTGTCTCAGTTTCTTTTCTACTAAAAACTTATGATTTTAATTAACTTTTATGAACTCACGATTCTCTTAATAGTTGTTGATTAAAATTTCCCTGACACTGATATTTAGGTACTGAAGTGGCTTATAATGGCTTCGGTGAAACAAATTTTTGCTAGAATTCTGCAACATAAATACAAAATGATAAAAGTACAATAATGTAAATATTAGCCTACAGTGATACAAAGAAAAATAACGGAAAACTCCTGAGAAACTCCCATTGATTTACAACGGCAACACATCTCGGTCGAATCCATTTGCAATCCGGTCCCTAAACTATTCCAAATAAAAGGAATTCCTCGTACAAAAGGGAAACCAGGGAAAAGAAATAAAAAACATAATAATTCAAAATGGCGTCTGGCCACTTAATAACTGGCTGACACCATTG
Organism: Scrobipalpa atriplicella; assembly: GCA_029255725.1. Classification (NCBI taxonomy): domain Eukaryota; kingdom Metazoa; phylum Arthropoda; class Insecta; order Lepidoptera; family Gelechiidae; genus Scrobipalpa; species Scrobipalpa atriplicella. The sequence goes on from JARACY010005900.1 coordinate 4,843, forward strand.
GGAAATATAATTTAATTTTTCTTCGTTTGCTTCCCTTTCTAGCCTGCAATAGTTGTGTATGTCTGTTTCTTTTTGGCATTTCCGTTTCCCCCCACCTCTTAGTTCCGTTTGTTCGGGTGGCCCCGTGTCACCCAGTGTTCTGGACAAGAAATATTTGCGATATTGTGTATTAGATGATTTGTGTATAGGAATGTACGTGGAAAGAATTTATCGCGCTATTACACACCGGTATCGGAAGCTGGAAGGAAAATTTGATAAATAATACCTAACTTGAAAACTGTAAAATTTATTTTGAGAGGTTTTTATTTGAGTTCTGATTTTGAAGTAAGTAATTGTGCATCTTGTCATCTCTTATAATTATACCGTAAGGATAAATACTGGAATAAGGCAGCAGTGTTCCGTTCCATGAGAATAAGTGAATATGAACATGATAATTATCTCTACAGCTATGGCAATACCACATATTAATGGGGTTAAAAACTGAGAACTAAATGGCGCCACTGTTGAGTGTTCCTTTTTCCTGTGATTGGTCAGTAATCTGTCAATATCAATATCAATGTCAGTTTTGTGTCTTCTCATTGGTCTCTTTTGGAACACTCAACAGTTGCGCCATCTGCAATTAGCTTTGCGTTTTTATCCCCATTCTGTGCCAATATAACTTGCACTTGCACCAATGATGATTATGATTATGACGAATACCCCTGATTTGGGTTCTAGTCCCATGTTCTGTCAGTCAGTAGGCTGTCATAAAGATTGTTTAGTTGTTGTCTGTTTCTTTTTTTAAAATTTTATTTACATTAAAATATTACTTATAACAAACACATAGATAGGTAAATAATTCCTAAGTAGTAAACATTATAATTCCACTCAATTAAACACAAGAGTATTTTTTTATCAGAGCGATCTGTGATTATACGCTTGAACTTATTTCTTGCTAAACCACCATCTGCAAGATACTTCAGGTACTACAGTGTGACCTTCTTACCTTCATGGTCACCTCTTAATACAGCGCCATCTATGAACCACCTACATAACTGCTATGTTCAAGGGAACCAAAGTAGTTTAGTAGAATGAAGTTAGTTCCAGAAATGTTTAAAAGATGACGTGCATGACATTGTTTTTGTTTAAAAACTTTGGTGTCAAAACTGGAATGTTGCGGACTTAGAGCAACACGGCCTTCTTCCGCTCGCCCGGAAGGGAGTAGGCATAACGATTTGATTCTATTCAAAAAAGTCTGTCAAAGCATGAGGGGAAGTGCGGGGGGGAATATGCGCACAAGTCAGTTTTGTAACAATCGCGCAACAATTCGTGTATCACAACAACATAAATAGGGCTGGAAAACTGTCGATGCAACGATATCGATAAATTTCAATTTCGGAAGAAGAAATAAAGGTAACAAACTGAAAAAAAATTACGTGTTATAATTATCTTTATTATCAGTTAAACAATTACTACTTAATTACTAACAATAATTATTAGCTATTTATGTAGGATCTACATAATCACGTTTCGGACGGATCGGGATCTTGGTACACATAATAACTTAGGTTCAGCAGTAAGACATGGGATACTTTTCACCACGCAACAACCTTCATTTACACAGGAAAACTCATTAAAGGGAATTTCTACCGGCAAATGGTTGTTTTTAAAAGGATATTAAATTTCTCCTAAACGAATCAATGGAAAATTCTAAAAAAATATACATTTAAGAAATTAGTTCATGGTCTACAATTTCCAACATTTGAAAATATTCTAGTTCATAAATAAGTATGCTAAAAAAACTGAAAGTAAAGGTGTTTTTTTTTTTTCAGTAAATTCGATATTCCTTATAAACTATCAAAGTTGGTATTGAATTTTCCACTAAAATTCTTCTTTTGCTTGGAAGGACTCGAAAAGCGGATGACAAGAAATGGGTTGAGCAAATTACACTATTCCGCGTGGGATTCCAGGTTCGCTTATTATTGCAAAAATAAATCCATAAATCCCTTAATTCGTGATTTTTAGGGAAGCTGTAAATACAAAAAAGTGTGATAAATAAATAAATTTCTATCCAAAAACCGGACGTCGTTTATCGACAAAGCATATGGGAATGTAACGGGACATCACTATGTAAATGAATCCAATGTAAACAATAGACTGAGAGCCATAGATCTAAATTGTCAATGTTTTCCTTTCAGCTGTTAGGCTAGCACGCACTGCGATTTTTGTCGCGCGAATTAAATCGCGCGCGAGAAATACTCGCGCGATGGAATCTGGACCTGCACGCACAGCGGGTAAAATTTCGCGCTATTTTAATCAGTTTGTATCCAGTTCTCAGCTGAGACGCACGTTAATAGTAGCTTGCGCTAAGCATAGGGTTGCCACTTGCCACGTTTTTCGACCTATGTTTCTTAGGGAAAGTTGTTCAGTTTCATGGGTAGATTCACACATTTCTCGATGCATATACCCTTTCTGTTACACGTTGTATGATTAAACGTAAATTATATAAAATACTTTTGGCAACCCTACCTTCACACCGCACATGCGGATTTTTTTCCGCGAGTGCGTGCACCTTCATACAACTCCACACATCACATATTTTTGCGGAAAAAATTCGCGAAAAAAAAATCGCAGTGCGTGCTAGGCCTTACATTGTACATTGATTAAGGTCATTTTCTAAGACCTCCCGATGCTCTGATAATATATACTTTCGAAGTACACCGGGTCTAAGGCCTAGCACGCACTGCGATTATTTTTCGCCCGAATTAAAATCGCGGTTGGGGTGGGGGGAAATTTGTATGAGGAATCTCGCGCGATTTTTTCCGCGAGTGCGTGCACCTTCATACAACTCCATACAACACAGATTTTTGCGGATTTAATTCGCGCGAAAAAAATCGCCGTGCGTGCTAGCTCTAAGGGACAGCGTACCGAAAACTGATAGGGGATGCTCAGTCAATGAACCTGAAGAACGACTAGTAGCAGGAAATTCTCTCAGGAATTGATCATTGCCCGGATTTTTACGTGATTCTGATTATTCATCTACCACGGCTAGACCCACCAACGGCATCGCAGCTGATGCGCACAGGAGGTCTTAGAAAAACGCAATTAACCAGTGTACCTATAAAGTTACAGCTGAGAGGAAATCATTGATCATTTTGACATCAAGCTCCCTTACTATAAATCCGACAACAATTTTGGAAAAAAATATTTAATTTTAATGTTTTATTGTAATTAAATAGCAATAATATGATAAAAATTAACTTACATGTGAAATGAAATACCATCTTTTAGTAAATTTGATGTTGCAGACCTCTTTTTACAGCAGAAAACTGAGCAATTCGGCATTTTCAAATCTTTGAAATTCACTTGAGCGGCTAGACTCGGTTTATGTCAAATGTCTGCGCGCAAATAGTTTTTATAAACACGTAGGTCCACAGGGCCATACGTGGGCTAGAAATTGACAGAGGGGAAATGCTTCGTATGGCGACTCCCTTTCCGGGCGAGCGGAAGGCCGTGTTGCTCTAAGATGCTAATGATAAATCGTAATGTGAATTGTATCACAGGAAATTGTTGACGTGTGTCGTTTAAGCTTCTTAACAGCAACAAAGCTCTTTATGTACAGAGATATAGGAATCCTGCATTTCAAAATTTAAATATTATTTTAATTGAAGACTATTTCTTTCAAGAGTATATTGTGACACGACCCACTGTATATTTTTCTGCCAAAACAAGCTCAATTAATTTTAGGTACACGTGATTTGTTTCAGTAGAGCTAAATTAATTATGTTTTGGGATAATCTGTACTGTACGTCCCTAAACATTTCACAAATTTTCTGCTCTGCATCGTGACTTTTGTCCTTACAAAATCTCAAATTTGTCTCAATTCACCTTGTTGAAAACAGTAAGCTTGAATAGTCCACACTGAATAATTTGTTTGTTGCAAAATGCAATGAGCAATAACATCATATTTAATAGCGTTGCTGTTTTAATTCTTTGTTTTTTGATCGTTAAGAAGTAAATAACGAAGATTGACGTCTTTTATGAACCCTACATAATTTAGTTTTTCACTTTGTTGCGCATTTACGTCTACACTGTTATACATGATTGAATAACTCTGAGTAACGCTTTTGTTCTCAAATCGTTTAAGATTTTTCTTTCATTAGATCGTTTAGCGTTATACATCTGTTTGTGTTGTAGTATAACCTTCGTAGTATACGAAACTGGACACGTTTATGGTAGAGTTTACACAATAAAACCATTGAGGTCAAAATTAGCAACAGTGGCTCGTGTAAGTATAAGTGGCGCTTGTCCAGGACATTTTCGTCGTTTGTTGACATCTTAGAAGACTATTTTGTGAACATTTTATACGTCCACACGTAGTATAGTAATCATATCATTTGCTCCAATTATTTAACCGTGATCTTGGACTGTTTTGTGTGTTCAGTGTTTATGATTGTGTTCGCTTTTGTGATTATCTATATTTCGACGAAGCAGCAGCGGCGTAGCAAAGTTCACGCGAACTACGTCGATTCGATATCTGCTCTCAACCGGTTCATTGTTGTTCTTTGTTAATTTATGTGCTAGATGATTATAATTCTTTAAAGTTTTTTTTTTAATTAATTAATCTGCACCTCTATGTCGTAGAGTCTACGAACTAGACAAAATAATGTAGCTTTAATATTTTAAACCGATTGCAATAGACAATCGTATGTTGTTGTTTATTTGATACATTACAATAGTGATTATTGTTGTTAAGTTGAGTCATGAATAGACGACCTTTGTTGCAGCATTGCGTATCAAACAATGACTTGTTGAATGCAACTTGCTGCGGCGCTTAGAGACAGGCTTCGGTCGAGTGGTTCACCGTTTGACTTATTGGACCTCGGTTTTTAGAAACAGGACTCCTCCTTCAGGGTTCATTCACTGGCACTGGTCGGACAGGTACCCCAGACGGAGCAGCCGAGACAATGCGACCCCCGCGCCGGCAGCACCGGTGTGAGTGTGTGCGCGCGGTGCTTGTAGATACGCCGCTACCACGCACACTGCTGCGCCGCGCAACATTGATTCGTGGTTCGCGGCACCGCGCGTAATCGTTCGTCTCAGTCACCAGTGCGCAACGCCACGAGAAGCAAGTGTTCTGTGCTACTTCGCTTTTTATTTTGCGTTCATTCTTTTCTACTCTCATAGGCTTATACAAAGAAAACTCGTTTTAAATTCGCTCATGTATCGTTGTTCTGTGGACCTGAAAGAGCAACGGAACGTTTTTGAGTGTGTTACATCGCTTAGCGCTCTACCTAGTTTGGTTCCTGTGTTGAGTAATATTCTGTGTCAGTTGCAGTGGTTGTGCTTGTGATAGATCAGACATTTTCATCGTTAACGTGTTCCAATTTGGGATTTCACCACGAGCGGGCTCAAGGAAGTTTACTGTCACGTGAGTTTTTAAAGTCTCATTTATAAAACGTAGTTTTTTCGATATCAGTTCTGTCAACCTTTGTTACAGCTGATTTTACTACATCGTACGATCCAGTGCAATTTAACTACCTTATTTTGCTTATCGCTCGGCTCGGTAGACTCTACATTATAACTGTATATGCGTGTCATTGCCATTTTCTACTTAAAAACCCCATTTCACAGAGAATCGAAAGCTTTTTCAAATTCTTAATCCATTATATCATAAAATTTCATCATTTTATCGTATTTTCAATTCAATTTTTTTCACCCTTCCAAGTATTTTATCTTAGCTGGCTTTGAATAGTGTTTTTTAGCAGCTAGCGCAGCCGTGCGTTCTCGTCGAGTGACCCCACGTCACTGACGACTGGAACCGACAACTGAGCCGACTCTGCCTGTGGCCACTGATATCTCAGTTTCGGTTTGTTCTGGTTCCTGCGCTTGCGATTACCACAATCAAATCCTAAACGTTCCACGTGGCACTTATGTAGTTTAAACCTAATTTGCACTCTCTGTAGAGGTTAAAGAAGCAAATTTTTTTTAAATATGATCTCTCCAATGTTGAAAAGTTTTACAAGTAAAAAATTACATGTATGAATCAACAAATTTCGCTTAGTTAGAGGTTATGTCAGCCGAAAGTAAAATCTAAAAAATCTTGCCCTGTCCCTATACCTATTCTTATTAGCATATAACATTCAACCGACCGATATATTCTATTTTCTTATATGTAATTCCCAAATCATTGTAAATATACATATTTCTACCATGATTTGGGAATTACATGTATTTGATATTCCATGTGTAACATCATTACTATCAATATCAACGTTTACTGTTGTGTTCTTTCTTATCCTTTACTGTATTGTGATTGCTAACTGTATCTCGGAATTTGTTTTGAAATTTCACTATCGTTATGATATCTTTCTTAATCCTAGGGTTTACATCACCTCATTATGTTGGGTCAGTAACAATATCAACGAACTTGTTGTTTGTATCTATTGTTTTTAAATTTGTTACTAACTGTCTCTTGCCAAGAATTCTTGAAACCTTTGTCCTTCTAGCAATAGCTTGAAATGTGCTTTCTTAACCTCGGGAGATGGAACTGAATAACAAAAAAATCAATGTTACTATACGTCATCATCGAACCTTTCTACCCATTTCTCTACAATTTCTACGTCAGAAAACGAAACACCTGTGTCTCTTTCACAATTTAAGGTATTTACTCTGCAAATTTAACGTCAGAAGAAAACATGTGTGTATATTTACTTGCGTCTTGTTAATAAACAAAATACTATTGTTCATTGATGAAGCAATTTTTGGTATAAATTTCATTACAGGCTTAGTCTTCAAATATTCGAACTTTAAGGCTCTACTAACAATCTTATCTATGTTACGTGTTTTGTTAGTTATGCGGATTGTCATAGTAAATATGTTATGTTACCTTATGTTCACTATGAGCAAACCCAAGGTTGTCTCGATTACGTATTTAAATGGAAAATGCAAGCTCCAGTGCGGTTTTCATGCTTCAATTATTCAGTGTCTGTTTTGAACAGCGTCTGATGCAGAAGTAGAACTATAGGTACTAACAGACTTACATGTCATTGCAAATAACTTTGCGTCCAGAATATTCTTAGGTGTTTTGTATCTATTCAAGTGAGAATGTAGCTGTTGTAAAGTTGTTATTCTTGACCTAAAGATACGACTACTACCTTATGCTTGATTTAGTTCTAATTGATTGAAATTCGCAACTCTACATTGTACCTATATTTAAATCATAGTAATGCATCTGATTCATTGTTATGAATTTAATCGCTCTCCATTATCGAGCGCGTGTTGTTGGTTGACTAATTAAAATGACTTTAGTTAATTTATTTATGACTAGCGTCAAACGTGGATTACTGGTTTATGGCGTATGCATATTCAATTCAATGCGTTGTAAAATTCAACCTTTCCTGCCTGCGCAATGTCAAGTCGAGCATACAATGCAGTCTCTAGTGGCCCCTCCACATTCCACTGCCATGGTTCTGCTGGCTGGTTTTGCTCGCGATGCAAACTCTTTTCAAGCGCGTTCGCGTCGAAAGTGTAAGGTCACAGAGTGGTTGGTCCTGACTGTGCGCACGCGCAGTGAAAGTGTCGATGTCGGCGATGTGTGCCGGCGCAACACCAGCACCACTCGTGTTGTGTCGCAAGCCTGCAGCGCCATCGCGGCACCGTGCGTGCGCCTTCTAGAAAGCTCAATGGAATTTTCCGTTATGCAGCCTCCTATTCTGTTCCGCTTTGCTTTCGCAACCTAAGGTACCATAATTACATGGTTTCTATTTACATTTCCTGGTGAAGGCAATTTGCATGGCAACAAACTTCTGCAGCCGTTTGATCACAATACAGCGTTTTCTACCTGTGCCATAGATTCTCGTCTGTAGAGTTTTATGTTGTGGTGTTATATTCGCATATTTATGTTAATAATCCTTGTAGGAAACGAGGTTTGTTATCGAATCCGGTCGTCCTCCTTTCTAAGTAGAAACAACATTGCTTGCATCTCGATCGGTTTGCCAATCAATCAGAAGCGCAATATTATGATAATTTATATGGTAATTATGCCGGTTGGCACTCTCTGTGCTATTGGCATGCAGCCTGTAGCGCATGCCTGAGCTCTTGCTGTACCATGTGATCGTCTAGGTATAGGTGACAGTGTAAACTATCTATGACCATGGACTAACTACTCTAGAGGACTGCTAACCGCCGTACTAGAGAGCGTACCTCGATACTCGATAAAAAGGTCAAAATGCGAGCAAAACCTAGATGGCGCTGGCATATTGCTCGAAGAGTCCGTTGTAAATATAGGTCATGAAATTGAAAAAAAAAACAATAACAACTTGAACCAAATTATCTTTTAAGATTTTTTAAAGTAGAAATACACAATGAGAAATGCTGTTTAAAAACATATGAATTAAAATACATATTATGATTACACAATATTTCGCTAGTGTCAATAGATGGCACTGCTAAGTAGCGGTGTACGCAGTTTATAAGGGAGGTTATCAGTCCTCTTTGTTTTATTCGTCCATGCTATGACTAATCCAGTTCTCACGAGATTTTATTACACTGCACTGCACCTGAACTTTTGCTGCTTGTTATGGTCTTCGCAATGCCAATTCTGTGTAAGATGATACTTACGACACTTACGATGCTACTAGGAAATTGTTGATTGACTAGACTACCTAAGCTGACAGAGAAAATAATAAACATTGACTTAACTCAGATGAAATTCTTTCTGTTTCTAGATCACTGTAAAATTTCGGGGAGATCTCACTGAGAAGTCTATTTCCGAATCTTGTTTACAAAGGTGTATATTTGAAGAAATAACACAATTAATCTGGCCGATCAGCTATGCTAATGGCCTGTCATTTGTCACCTGCATTTCCTTATGTAATGGTTCGGTAATAGTGTCAGGTATGTATCTGGCCGTCGCCAGGTCAAGCTCAAGGTAGCCGAGCACTACGCGGAATTCTCTCACTGCCATTCCTTCTTAGATTCTCTATCGGTGATTCGGTTCAGTGGACGGCAAAACAAATTACACATCTTTATTTATACCGTGTGAATCAGTTTGATGTGGCGCTTATAAGAATTCTTCATACCGGCATGTAGTAATCATTGGGATCATAGCTCGTCGGACATATAAATTTGATTCTGTAGCTGTTCCATTTAAGAAATTTTTCGTCAATGAGAATGATGAGTCAGTTATTTGGCTGACGCTTGCTTCATTCACATACAACCAACAACCAAGCTTCATACTCGCCAAGGATGTTGCGTGATGAATGAAGTTTACGTCTTTGCTATAGCAAAACGGCCTATAGCTGTATTTAAATAGTCGTAAATATTTCCTTTGTCTCGACGTCAAATTTATCGAGGCTAAACAACAAGATTGTAAATGTTTTTATACTACACCTATTCGGAAAGTATATTAGTTCTTACTTAAAAAAAGGAAAGAAAGTACGTAAATCCAAGCGAACGAATATGCGGGCGGCAAAAATATATGGGATTTACTTTCTCCCCTAGGGGAGAAAGTATTTTCTCCCCTCCTATTTTTTTTTTTAAATTCATAATTCAAAACTAGAAACAGGCGAATGCCAAAAAACAAAAAGTTTGTATGTCGAAGCCCACAAAATGATACTGGCCACTTACATTTTTTGGCAGTATGTGCTTTGCTTCATTTGTCTCTTTCATATTTTTAAGTAAAAAATATGGCAAAATCAACATGTCCGCGCGAATTCTTTTTCGTTCTTTGATTTATATGACTTATTTAATGTAAATTAAGTGTTTAGTGTTTTCGATGTAATGTGTAACTGTATTAATATGTGTTTTGTTTGTTTGTGTTCTGTTCGCATGGATGATGACACTTCAAATGTTCTTAAGTTATCTTCTCATGTAAGTGATATCATTCTTTATCTTACAAGGATTTTTGATTATATTTTCCTCATAGGTGTAGTATAAAGCACTATGTATAACTCGGAAGAAAATGCGATTCCCAACTCGTGTGTATTGAGGCCCTCAGCTGCGCTTCGGGCCTCAAACTACACCCTCGTGGGAATCGGTCATGTTCTCTCCTCGTTAAACAATGTACTATTGCCACTGAGGTCTGCTTTATTTAAGTCTGCAACTGTTTAGTGTTTATAAATACACCACTTCTTACTAATAAGAGCACCTAGGAGAGCTCGCATCGTTCTGATCCACGTGATTTGCCTGATGTAGATATTTGCAACAGTATATTTGTTTTGCGTTTAGAAGACTGGTTAGGAAAATTATGTTGTGGTATCATACCATTTGTCACATCAATATCAATCAGCAAATACGTGCACTAACGTCACGCGTTGCAAAATAAGTTTGTTGGCCTATTAAGATCAAGCGCTTACGTTCAAGATAGAAAAGGATGTATTGCTTTGCTATAGTAAGTGATTTTCGTATTCATTTTATAGCATTGAAACTGACTTTGCGTCTTGAAGTACTTAAACCTGCTTCTCACAAACCAGTGCTAGAGGAGATGAGGTTTAGATGCGTTACGCAAGATGGCGTCCGCAGATGCGGTTGCGGCTGGCAGCAGCGGTGCAACCGACCTATTGACCTGGCAATAACCTACTTTGCAGCCAAGCGGTCCCAGACTCCCAGGCCACTGCGCTACGTACAACAATACGTTCAATCGAAAACCAAAACTGACATTTACTTAGATTCTGCTCGTTTATGTGGATGACGTGCCGGTAGAAAGAGCTGTGTTTGAAGGTTTAGCATTGTTAATTTAAAAATCAATAGTTATGAAGTTAACCATAATTTTCTGTCAGCTGAATTTATCTCCATCAAAATTCAATATTAAATTGTATAACATAACATAACATCTAATATGGGAACATTTAGTTTCTATGAACGCGTTAGTAAATGCGTAAAATAAGAAAAATCGACATTTAATATTATGCGTATGTTGGCCTAATTAAATGTTTAGGTAGATTGAAAAGATTAATCAACGTAAACCATGTAGGTTACTGCGTGTTGTGGGGACATAAATTTATTTCACTAGGCAGAGCGCTTGAACCAACAGCGACCTGAGCGGTATGCGAGGGTTGTGGCAGACATGTCAATGAATTTCTCCCAAAATACCTCCTTTGTACTTATACTTGAATTCCGCTGTGAGCATCTGCCGGGAGTTTGGAGGTCGTCTCATGTCATGTCCGTTAATTAAAAACTTCAGCTATTTTCGCCAGCACACGTTTTTGTAATGTTGCGCAAGCTCGCTCTTCCATGGCACATTTGGGACAGTGCCATTGAGTCACAAGAACTTTGGAAATATTCTGTGAATGGCCCTTGCGGTTGTCAACTGCTGCTCCACGTCGTGGAAGATTTCAGGAATATAATAAACCTGAAGATTGATCAAGCCAGTTAATCTCTTTTCTCGTCAAGTGTGCATTGACTCTACCGATTGAACATGCAAAAAAAATGTGTTTGTTCATTCTTAAACAATCAATCATTCTTAAACAAGCAATCAAAGGCTTATTTTGGAGCATACATTATTATGCAAAGATAAATAATCATACTATTAGTCGTACACTTGGTAACTTGACCATGGACTTGCTTGCTCTTGATTCGATATTTTAGAGATTATAAGTTCATTGTCGTGTCATGACGTCGCTGTAGGTGAAGCGTAATTCCAGCGATATTCGGTAATCAAATCACTCGCTCGTTGTTTATAATGAAAATGTTAACCTTGTTGTTTATCGTGCCGATACGTTCCAGTTTTTGTGGCCTACATTACTTGCAAGTATTAAAATTTATCGTTCTCATATTGTATGTTTTCGTGGAATTTGTAACAACACCTGGTTCTGGAAATGATACTCGTGTAATGAGGTCACCCTGCACTGGGAATAGAAATTTCTACTTGACCTCATTTACAATAAATATTGTCCCCCACGCGGATGCGATGCAATTATGTATTTATTTATTTACTTGTTAAACAACAAGGGCAATGCAAGGAAAATGTTGACTCCGACAGAAACAGAATTGTAAATTTTAACGTTTTGTCATTTCCTTATGCCTTTGTCAACTTCCTGTTCCTCGTAGATCTTCAAAGACTTCAAATGAGGTAATCGATACAGTTTTTGTTCTGAATAAGATTCGATTTCTCAGATGATTTGGTCGATTGTTCGTATAATTTAACGCTCAATTGCGATCATCCGATGATCGAGTAAGACATTCCCCCTTTGTCTTACGTAACTGTCCATAATAGTTAAATGGCTGTGGTCCGCTGTCGTCATTTGTAGAAATATATATCATATTGTTTGTCTATGTCGAAACCAAACTTGTGGTAGAACCGGTCCCATCCGGTTCTCGACATTCATACATACATACATACATAAAATGACGCCTTTATCCCTAATGGGGTAGGCAGAGCCAAAACGACCTAACCTCGACATTCATGACCTTATTATCTCAAGTTTTCGAGTTTTGTATTCAAGTGTGGTATGTAGAATTGTAGATTCGATGTTCTCGAGTGCCGACTCGATACGTTTAACGCTCATTTGTTATTCTTATCAAGAATTGGAAGGTCTTCCGATGTATATCGCGTCCAATACAAATATTTGAACTCTCGATTCGTCTCGAAGATATCTAAATTAGAAATATTTACTTTCTGTACGTAATTATCAGCGCATTTCTAGCACTTTATTTTCTTTAAATACTGAGTCGATTCTGGCTAGGTTTAGTGAGTTATTATTGTTTGTGTTTGAGTAGCGTATATTTATGTGCTGGACTATTTTTGTAATTTGGCGTTTTGACGTATGGTCGTCGTGTTGGTCGGTGGTTCGCTGACACGCCACCAGGCGACCAGGCGAGGCGGGGCTTGCGCGTCACCGAAATACTCTGAGCCAGATGCGCTGCCAGTTCTTGATTCGCTTCTAATTTGGTGACGCCGCAGCCCGCACGCTAGCTCGCATCGTCCATACGACGCAATGGCTTCGACGCAACGCGCTTGTGCGACGCTCCTACCATGCGTCACAGAGAAGCCGGTGAAATACAGAAAATTTAACCTCACGTGTTCATTGGCATTGAACGTAAGACACACCACAACATGTTTGTCAGGAAGCCGATGGACGGTGGCTATTGTCGTAGCGAAAACTTGTTTATTGGACCTTGACTTTTACAAATCGGAAGCGAGAAATTCTCTCACTGATTCGTTCTGTCATCACCTCTGGTCAAGATAATAATAATAAATGTTGTTGTTACTATAAATACACAAGGCGCCAAAGATTTGGTCAGTTCAAACTAGTCTGCGCAGCGCAGCGTACGGATGGTTCTGGATTTATTCGCAGCGCCCTTGTGGCACGAAAGCCGCAGGCGAAGTACAAAAAATAACGTTAGTATAAGTATAGCCTGACTACCTAGCGAGCGCGGTCACGATCCACTCACTTGCCCCCGTTCCCTGACCCGCCGGCCGGACCTACCCACTAGAACCAGTTGCAGTTGCCAACCAACCAGCCTCTTTGTTCTGATTTCTGCTGTTCATCAAGTTGATCACGTCTTTAGCCGACTTCTTTCTTATACAAACTTTACAAAACTTTTAAAATTATGAAATTTTGCAAAGTTTGTGTTTATTTACCGTTACAATACAAGATGAAACAATCTTTGTTTACATCTCAAGTTTGTAGTAGAATATCAGCAGACATTGCATCAGATAGCATGTTTGTTTACAGTTTTCCATATTAGTTTAATCAAATGCGTTTATACGACTATAAGCGAAATGTAGGTCGAGGGTTGTTAGTGAAGGTTATGTAGCTTCCACTCTTTCATTTCTTGTGAGACAACAAACACAAATGACTAATATCACTATCACATTCACAGTCTTCTGATCTCTTAAAGCATGACAAGGACTTGTAGATTTCATGTAGGTGGGTCAAACGCTATTATATTTTCCACCCTTTCATTACGTATGATACAAGCGGTATAATTTCCTGATCTTCGCAGCCTTTCCCAAAGCAATTTGGTGTTTCACACACAGATTGCAGATTTCTATAATCGTGTTATGTTATCGTTAGTTACACGTGTTTCTTTCCATGCATCTACTGACTAGCTAAGAGAGATGTTGCAATTTGTTTTGCTACTATATAATCTCCGTATCACATGTACAGTACAACCAGCGTTATAGCATCTCTAGTGTAAAACAAGATATGGTCGCAAAATAATGCATACTAGAGATACTTTTCTATGATGCTGACCGTCCGTTCCGTTTCATACTCTGAATCCCTCGCTTTCTAAAGATGAGTTTTCTTTGATCATGAACTTCGGACTTCCCATATTAATCATGAGTTATGACGATAAAGTGTGTTATTATTCTTACGAGGGTTCAACGGCTTCGTTGTTTGGTGATTGGACTTTACTTATATATTAAAGAGATGAAATAAATGCTTTGACTGTTGCGTCAGATTAAATACATTCAATGTTTATTTGCAGTTTCAACTGCATCTGTGTTTAAGTGGTACTAATCGTTTTGTAGTCCAGCGTCGTCAGTAGTCATGTGTCCAAATCCCACGAAAGTTACAAAAGAGAGTTGAGAATGTTTTTGTATTAGAAATATTGAATAGGAATGAGAGGATTCTGAGTAGAATTGCGTATACGTTTACATAAACATTATTTTCTCATTGTCAAAGGAATATATTTTGAACATTGTTTTTGCAAGAACGATTAATTTTGTATGTACTTGTAACAACAGGTTAGCAAAACAAGTCCTTAAACGTAAACAATTGTGTATTTATTTTGGTATTAACGATTTCAAAAACAAGCGTTATTTCCATACAGGCCTTGATACCGGTTTATTTTAGTCAGGTGCTTAGAGGAGGAGGGGCTAGGGAGTATTTTATGGATTTTTGTTATAAAATCTGTGTTGATTGATTGATTTATCAATCTTCTAAACAGGCATCAACAATTTGTATTCCAATTTTTATTTACATTAGGTTTTTTGCTGTATTTTGGGAAACAAAACTGAACCATTTCGATACAATTAGGTCATTTCTA
>JARACY010005901.1:0-19810 GCA_029255725.1 Scrobipalpa atriplicella
GAAAAATTTTATTCAAAAAAGTCTACATTTTAACCATGTTTTTCTTTATTAATAATAGGCCATTATTATGGGGTAATTATAGTTTGTAATTATAACCACATTATAACTACATACTATAATTAAAATTAAAAATATGCGCTATTTCGCCTTACAAATTATAATTATAACCTTACTGCTACTTTGTAATTTATAAAGTCTACTTTATAATTTTCCTAGAGCCAACTATTATCATACTTTTGCTGAGAACTGGGTAAGAAATAGCCGGTATTTTACTAAAATTATTCTCTTTGATGTGGTTGCGCTTCCACTCATCAAGTAAATAATAGACTCGGTAAAGTAGGCTAAGTTTTTTTTTTCTGGTAGCCTCTGGTAGCACTCTTTTGTTACCTGTAGAAAATGTAGCATTTCGATCTTTGATATCGACGGTGAAAAATAAAAAATCTAATTTTCTTCAATGCAAGTGACAATAATATACCATTTTTACTCTCTTGTAGGACAGGGTAGTGTAATTCAAAGAGTTTTATGAGTGTCTTTCATTACCGTCCGAGGGACATTTTAGAGGACTGATACGAGTTCTTAGTAAGCAAGTCATCCCTATAGGTATTTACTTATAGTTACATACAGTTAATAAGAAAAAAAAAATCTTCTCCGCTACAGTGTAAAGAACGGAGTCCATCGCGTGTAATGAGTAGAGCTGTCATTACCGCCCGCGGGAGATTGAAATTTTAACGAGCATCATTTCCTTCCATGCCTCGCGTTTACTGCCTTAGCGCTGCCGTGTTGTGTAAATGTACAGTCAGCTTTAAAATCTTTTCATAAGCCTATATAAATTTCACCACCATAGGTGTCGATTTAGGTCAAGGCACTAATAGGAAATCCTGACACGAAAAAGAAAAGAGAAAAAATATCAACAGCCGACTTTAAGATGTAATGTTACCTACGACTACGTGTTAGTAATTAAATAGTAGTAATTAACTGTTGATTTTCTATGTATAATTATTTTTAATCAAAAAGACATTATTAAGAAATACCATAAAAAATCTCACACTTTTAACTCCTGAGGAAGTCCTTTGGAAGTTGAAACACGTGTGGAGTAGATTCGGTGGTAGTGGTGCAGGTACATAACTTGTAAATGCATGTACAATGTACATAACCTACTGGGTTTAAGGGACAGCGTACTGCAAACTAATAAGAGTTGCTCAGTCAACAAAACTGGACTTTCACCAGGAAATTATTTTAGAAAATGTATGACTGAGCAACCCCTATCACATAATAATTATTACTAATCAGATGAATTACTCTGCTAACTGTACCTCTTTTCATTCGTTCCGCAGCAGTTTGAGTAGATATTCTTCGCAATTTTCAACGTAACATGTGATAGGGTTGTTAATACCCTTAACGAAGTCTTTTAGATTGACGATGCTTTGATCATAATGCTGATGCAACTTGGAGTTTTTTGTTATCTAGGATGCAATTACTTTTTCAACAACAAAGGCATGATCAAAGAGTTCAGTATTATGAGTAACTATTATAAATCTTTAGTTACTAGCAGGGATCTGATTCTCTGCGATTTGATCCTCTCAACACAATCTAAGTCCTTGTAAACTTCGAACCCACTGCATGCAAATTTTTATTCTCAATTATACGTATACTCTTCAAGATATTAATCTTATACAATAGGTACTTTTATTTCTGCCAAAGTTCGTTAATTTACTAATAGCACCACAAACATAAAATATTGAAATACTTTTACCAATGCCCATCTGAAAACCCTTGTACCTAGATTTTACTTTTCTATTCATATAGAGCTTCCCAATCATTTCAATTTACCGAATAATATTTTTTACTTCATTCGATCGAGCTGCGAAAAGGTTCTTGCTTTTTGTACAGAACGCTCAAAGGCGTTAATTAATAAATTTACCAAACAGCATTGGCGACGTTCCACAGTATTCTAAATACAGGGTGTAGGTACAAAACGAGCGTATAATAGTCCTCCCAACCGATTTTCGGTGATGGCGGCCAATCTCCCAGAGATCAGCCAACTGCGCGGGACTAGTTTTTAGTGACCAAGTGTTTGCCCAACACACAAGTGCACTCTCTAATTCCTTCAAACTCTTATTCTGATGGGACAGATTGACTGACACGACCAGAGAGAAATCAGGCGCAGGACCGACTATTTACATGCCCATCCGACAGCATGGATCATCTTACTTTTCGGACAATCAGGTGATCAGCCTGCAATTTCCTAACCAAACTAGAAACAACAACACAAAGTCATTGTCCCCCACCGGGAATCGAACCCGGGACCTCCGGGTCGTGAGCCCATGGCTCAGACCGCTAGACCACGGAGGCAGTTAAAACGAGCGTATACCTACACTACAAAGGGGAATATTTGCACTTAATTTGAAATGGCCATCAAAGAATAGATAACTTTAGGTAGGAAGTGGATAGGAACAACGTAAGAAAATGTGGTGTCTCTCATCTCAACGACTTTTCATATATCTAGGTTACGAAATTTGAAAAATTCTATGATGGAAGACCTAAAAGTGGAGTTTTTATAAAAGTTGTGTGTACATAATATATTTATATATAAATAAATTATACTTACGTATTTCAGAGAGAGATAGACTGCATTATTTATTGTGACTCAGCTCAAAATAATTCTTGTCAATTTTTTTTGGAAATAGTTTTCAGTCTTCTCCTCCTAACACCCTGTACAACTATACACACGTGATAGTAAGAGCTTCTTAGTGAAGGGATGTTTTCCTATGAATTTGGGCATAATTTTTACATTGGAGTGCACTAAAGTCGATGGTTTTCGAGAGGTTGGTCGCAGACGGGCGAAATTCCATTAGGGAATGTTGGACGGAGGCCAGCCGGATAAAGAATAGAGATTTTATGCGGACGACGTGGACATAGGTAACTGTGGTTAATGTTATGTGCCTAATCGAAAAAAAAAAACATCCCGTAATTAGTTTTGACCGGTATTCCTAATCTTAATTAAATGAATGTCAGTTATGTTATTTTACCACCAATAATAAGAGGACCAATAATTTTATTATATTTTATTAGTGATTCTACAAACAGTCAGAATAGGTACGCTAAGATCAGCAACACACCTGCGTATCTTTCAGCGGCGGAACCTTCGGTTCATATGATCGAAGACACACCAATCCGCCGACGAAATTCCATTGTCCTAACCAAACTGGGGAAAAAATAATAAAGTGATAAATTGACAAATAACAACTTTGTGTTCCTCCCCTGGGAATTGAATCCAGGACCTCCGGTTCGTGAGTCTGTGGCTCAGACAACCAGACCACGGTGGCAGTTATTTCTATAAAATCACGTCTATAAAACTATTAAGTATGAGTAAGTCTTGGTCTCCAGAGAATTAATTGAATCTTCTATGATTGGAATTACGATTTGAGATTGACTTGATCAAGATTAGATAATAATTATCAGATAATTAGATTGTATCTTGATATTTCCCAATGGTGTAAATGTGATTAGTTAATATAATATAGAACCTACCTTGATACAGTCCTATAAATTCTAATCTATAATCACTAGGTAACTTATATTATAAATAAGAAAGTGTCTGTGTTTGTGTTATTGTTATACTGCATTATCCCATGCATTAGTTGTGTGATAGTAATCAAATATAAAAAATATAGTATTATAGGTTGCCACGGTTGTGTAATAATTATTTGACAACCTGTCATTAGCGATACACAAAATCTAAAATGACGTCCGGCAATCTCGGCTTAATCTGTGACAGTCATATATTTTTTAGCTAAATGTCATATGGATGTCACACAAAAAGCCTCAATTTGTATGAAAACGTCCGGTTCTCATTTCCCTGAATATTTTGTCAGACAGGACGTGGCGAAAACGCCTTTTCCTAGGTGTTTTACATTCTACCCCTTACGAGGTAGGCGTGACTTAATGTATGTACCTATGTAAAATTATGGTTTTAAAAAGTACCTACTGTACGTTTCAAAACTGTCTATTCTTTGCACGCTTCTCCCTTTAATCGTGAAAACCTCGAATTAAAATTTATTGTCCACTTTACAGTGTGTACAGCAAATAATTAGACGCGCTAGTTGGTTTTTACATCCGGACGAATATGAAAAACAAATATTTGAACGAATATATTTACAAACGGAAAACTGAAATGAAAAGATCACTGCAAAAACGGACGCGGTAAACAAAATATTTCAGATTTCAGAGGACGTTAAAGATTTTTTTGTGACGGGACTGAAACTAAGTGCCATTCGGTAGAATTCCCGACATGGGTGTATATCATGTTTGAAATTGATTAAAAGAGTGCTTTGAAATGTGAATATTTCCGTGCACGACAAAAATACTCAAAAGCGAACCGTATTTTTAATCCATCTCAAGTTGAAAACAAAAAATAACATGTACCTACCTAAATATTTCTTTTACTGTACTCAGGCGAGTAAAATTGATTTTCAATAGAGAAAAATAGTCCTCCCACCTGGTTTTCGGTGACGGGAATGTTTTCAAAACTGACTCGTATATCTAGTTTTTTTAATTTTTTAAGGTTTTGTCCTTTAATCAAATTCATGTTAACATGTGTTTTGCAACTAAGAAAAGACCAGGTAAACAATGAACTTTTAAATTCTATTATTCAACTTGGACCGTAACGATATTTTTCCTATAAATTTTTCACTGCAGCACAAACACATCCAACTCCGAACATCGAAAGATAGTGATTTGAAAACATTCTCGCAAATCGTACAAACATTTATTCATTGCAGTCTTTCATATGGGGCAAGTAAATGCGTTATGACCAAAGTTGGCGCATCCGATTCGAACTAACATTTGAATCATGTATGAGATACTCTCAATCTGTCGCTTATGCAAGCGTTCCGATTTATAAACGAGGGAGAGGGAGTAATGTAGGCCTTTGACATATTCACTAAACAAATTGCGACTGCTTTTTTACCATGTTTTTATCAAAATACCTCTTAACTTGCTCCGTGAATAGTTTTCTGTACAAACGCTCTACACTGATCTCTCCGTCAAATCGCAACCATTGCGACAAGTTTTGGAAGATAAACTCAAAACAAAGAGATCTAGGTCTCTCTCACCTTATTTCTTAGATAGAAATATTACACTTTTTAAAGGACTTTTTTTTTATTCCTAAGTTTACAAATACATACCTACATATATTAGATAGGTTATATCTTTTTGTAACTGTATATAAAAAAAAATATATGAAAGCCCTAGCTAGTGCTCGTTGTTTTGAGCTTATTTTTCAAAAATTGTCGCAATCGGTTGTGATTAAAATTTGACGGAGGGATTAGTGTAGTTTGTTCTAGGAGTAGTAAGTAACTCTTCCAACAACACAAGAGTCGAAAATAAAGTCCAGTTTCATAGATTCTAACATAAATGCCGTGCTAGCGATCCTCAGAAAAGAAGAAGAGATAACAGGCCGACTAGATTAAGTATTTTTTTTAAATCTTCTAAATAATAAATTTTTTGGAGTGACCACTTGAGACTGACAGCTAGTTTGAGTTCGTATCAGAAATGTCATTTCAGTACATTATGGTCTGTCAAATCTATACTTAACACCGCTCTCAATCTTGAGATCGCTTTATAGATACGAGCCTAAGTAACCTAAAGTCTTTTTGCTTATGTAGTATAGTGACTCATGTTCTGGCGTCGAAACTTTGTCAAACAGCTCATAGCAGTTTTGTTCGATAAGCTGATATCTCTTCGCCTCGGTCCACAGTTGTGATGTGACAGCGATAGTTTCGACTTCGCCCGCATGGGGGTGATTTATATTGTTATCGTTTCGAACGTCTCGTTCCAGTTATATTTACGAGTTCATATTATATGCTACACACATTTATGAGTCTGAACAACATTTTTTTAACGGTTGTTGGCTGTATCAAAAGAATACTATAATCTGTTCTGTTCGTGGTGCGTTTCGTGTTCTTTTAAATACTATAATCATTTAATTTTTTTCCATATTTTATAACGAATATGCTTTTAATAATTGGTACGAAAATGAAATAAAAAAAATAAGTGGAAAAATAATACTTAATTCAAAATTTCTTAACTGTAGCTTGGTCGAAGAAAACTTTGGTGGAAGGTTTTCACGGAAATCAAAATAAAATAAAATATTCCTTCTTAGTCCATTAAAATATAATAAATCCATCAAAAATTGTTATTAAAATTAAATGAGTAAGTTATAAAAAAAAATGTGCGAATACAAAAAAATTGATAATCTAATTTTCTGAAAGATTTATTTCAGCATACCAATTTCATCTTTCTGCGCATCTAAAATGTGAATTAAAAACACTAGTTATCCCATTTCAGTCCAGGAAGTTTGCTAACAATAATTCATTTTGCTAGTTTGTCACTGAATATCAAAGCAAGTTAATTTCGCTGCGTTGAAACCAGTTAAAAACCTTTAAATGGGTAGTTCCACCACCGTTAAAAAAAATACATTTTATAAGTACTTTGATTTGAACACATTCCATCCTAATAGTAGGTAAATACTCGTAAGATTACAATTTTACTTTAACTCTGGACTCTATGTACTGTTTTCGTGAATAAGTATGTCGTATTCTGAAATCTATACAATACATACCTACCTTATGTACTTAGTGTTTATTAAAGGCACACAATTTAAATCACGCTTATATCCCTTATGAGGTAGGTAGATCGTCTATGGCTATAAAAGCTTCGGGTCTTTTGCTGACATATTATTTATCGTATCCAGTTTAGCATGGAACTAACAGTAACAGCAACTAACAGTATGTCAAAAAAGTCCAGTGTGGACCAGTTGAAACTAGTTTTTATACAGTTAAAGCGGGTAATTAGGGTTCCCCAGCTCGGATAATTAAGCTGTGTTTAGGGACCAAACAAAAGCTTGGTGAGACCGAAGTTTGGCCATTACTGGACGCCAGGGCCGCATCCAAACTAGGTGTTTAGGTGAAGGGTATCATTTATTGCTTAATTACAAAGCTGGTAGGTCCAGTGTGTACCTTTCTATACAGTGTATTCATTTAATTGTGTGCC
This sequence comes from Scrobipalpa atriplicella, assembly GCA_029255725.1. Classification (NCBI taxonomy): domain Eukaryota; kingdom Metazoa; phylum Arthropoda; class Insecta; order Lepidoptera; family Gelechiidae; genus Scrobipalpa; species Scrobipalpa atriplicella. The sequence goes on from JARACY010005901.1 coordinate 7,054, forward strand.
ATATAGTTCGGGGTTTTTTTAGTAACGATAACAGATCGCATAAAAAATATAAAAATAAATCAAAAAACATAGTATATCACAAAAGAATGAAAAATAAAACATAATCACAAAAGAATTTAAAAAAATCCTACTAAAATAAATTTGACTTTCCTTTATACTGACATCAGAAGGCATTTTTTTTCTCCAATTACAAAATTTTATAATTGCAGATGCTATTCAAGCGCGTTGACACGACTGTCCTGGTTTTTGAACGGGTGACTGAAAATGATAGATGGAGGTAACACAGTCATCATTATTAAAGGAAAATAGGAAAATAATGTACAAGGTTAGGTACTTCCTACTCAATCCCTCTCTGTCATTCGCCTACGGAAGTTGACATGAATTCGAAAGCCCGGTGCTTTTGTTTCAGCCTGAAAACTAGCCGTTTGTGTTGAAATTCCAGAATATACCCGAATTTTCACCGAATTATAAAGTCCATGGAAATGTTGGACATACTTTCAAACTTTTCTCAACATTGGCAAATTTTTGAAGCAGCGAAGTATTTTTATTTAAAAAATAACTAGGTACATTTCGTAATAAATTCATATATTTTTTTTAAAGTTTAACCAGACAACCATTGACTTACTTTGAGTTTCCATTGCGCAAGTTACATGTAACTAACAACTGGCATGCAAGTTACTTGCATAATGGAAACCCGGCTTAAGTGACTAACTTTATTTGTCAGCCACACTAAAAAATACTGTCCATTTTATGTTTGTGAAAACTAAGAAAAATCCAAGTGCAAATTAGTCGGTGTAAGTAGTTTTTGAACAACGCAGCTGAAGATTCAAATGCTAATTAGAACAGAATATAGCTTTTTGCTCACTTAGTTTATGCAAAATTCGCAACGAAGAAAGTTTCGCGGCAAAATGCAAACGTAAGAGATAACAGTGAATTTAAAACAACAACCGTACAGCTTTAGTTTTAAAATTTACGGCGCTATTTCATTCATATCATAACTTACATCAGGCATAATCATTTTATAAAACTTCTTATAATCCTATAAAAAGGAATACCTAGTTATACTTACTTAAGGCCCTAGTCGAAAATACTGACAACTGGTTAACAATTGTTAGAATCAGCGTGAAATACTTACTGATTAACAAAATGTATGTTGTAGCGTTCTGGGGGGAAGAAGGACTTCATAATTTTTGTATGCAATTTAATTTTCTTACCTCATTCGATAGGTATCAAATGAAAGAGTTCTATGAGCTGATTCATTCACAGGAAACGCTGCTACCCATACCCTGTATTTATCCCTTGGTCGCCTTTTACGACACCCACAGGAAGTTATGGGGTGATGCTATTCTAACCCGGCACCACACGGCAACGACGTGACGTACCCACTCACGTGTCATATTTAGTGCATATCACATATAAATCTATGTGACCCAAATTAGAGCTCGTGGCGAATGACACATGTCATCGTCGATGACTCTCATACGCACTTGTTCATGTCAACAGTGAGGGATGGAAACAAACAATATTGAAAGAAAAGCGAAATATGAAATAAGCAGATTAAGTAGTCCTCCCTTCTAGACATGTATTATAAAGCAGGGCAGACGTCGCGTCGGTCAGTAGACCAAGAAAAACGTGGCTCTCGGACTTAAAAGCGTGGACAGGCATCGCCAAGATCTAAGATCTAATCCAGCAGGCGAGACACAGAAGAAATTATGCGTAACTGACGGCCAACCTTCAGTAATAGAGGCGCCGCAAAAAGAAGAAGGTATTGAAGCAAAATCCCTTGTGAAAACTATCTTTGTTTCCCATTATAATTATTGCTCTCACGCAGTTATTTCGTCTGTCTTCTTTACGTACCTTCTACGAGTATAGTACCTGCCTAAGTACCTTTTAATGTCATTAGCTTTTAACTTTCTATTAAACTTGTCTCCTCTATAAACTGCCTGATCTCGTTATAGTAAAGATCGTCAACATCACTGGCATCACTGCGTGACTTCACATAGAAGTCTGGTATTAGAACGGATAATATTAAATTAATGCGCCCGCCAACCGAGCACTAGGGGTTCCCATACAAAATACGAATAAAATTAATATTTTTGAATAGTATGCCGATGGGTGATGAAAAACTAAAGTTTTTGGTTAGAAATACTATTAAGTCAATCAGTAAGGAAAAGTTATATAATTATGTAACATATTTAATAACGTTAGATAGTAATTGCATGTTGACTATAAAAAATCTATAATGTTCTCGTAGGCAAGGAAGCTGAGTTAAGTACCCAATAAAAACCTGTTTAGGTTCCCGAATCAAACCAATTTCATACGAAATTAAAATAGAAAATTATTAGTTAAATTACTGTAAATACGCTGTAGATGTTTTATGTAAGATTCGTAAAATTTCCAAGGAACTCTCTTTTCAAGTATAACCGTTCTCTGAGCGGTTGATACCCCAGCTACTGGCTGAAACTTTATTATCAAGGACTTTCTACAAGCACTTCCGAGAACCCTTACTTCAGATATTTCCAGAATTATTGCGTTTAATTAAGAAGGGTATAGACTATAGAGTCAGTTTTTAACTAGTGACTAATAAGAACATCATTTGTGATTTTTAATAACTTTTCTTCACGAAATTACGAAAATAATTTCAGCCCTCCCAAAATCAATGATCAACTGATTGATTTACTGTGAGAAGTCCAGTCTAAATACTTTTTCTTTAATATTTCCTAGGTTTATTTAGAAATAGGTTTGCTCTCGACTCTAGACACAAAGTCAGAGATGACAGTGACAGAGTCGACGATGGAGCGAGTCGAGTTCACCCAGAATATGCCCGCACTGCACTGGCACTCTTACGCATCGACAGAACACAGCAAGCTGTTTGGCGCCCGACTCCTGTCAGAGTGGTCATCTTCTTTTGTTTTTTCAACAAATATTTCTTATTAGTAGGTAAGTATCTTATTTTACGAAGGTACTATTCTTCAGATACTACTAAAAACATTTTTTACAACTAGTATTTATACCAAAACAAAATCGTCTCAGCTCTACACCTCGTATACACCAACAAGTTTGCCGACGACGTTATCACGTAAGAGACCGTAGCTTAGTAATTAAACTATTATGAACACAGGGACGTCAAGCCCTCAGACAAATTAATTTTTAATTGTTAAGGTAGGTACGTGTCAAATGAAACTAGTGTCGTCGTAAAGTTAGTCGTAAACTTTGATGAAGTTATGGCGGTGAGATTGTTTGATGTCTTTATTATGCGAATCATAGTTTAAACCTTATTATGTTAATCATAGTTTACGCTTCCATTTTTGCTTCTATGCTGGAATGGGAGCGATAGAAAAACATGGAATGATCCAGCTGCCTTTTCTCCTGGACATGACGTAGAAGTCAGCAAAAGGGACTCGAGGGTTACAGTGTATTGTAATTTAGGCTGACAAATCTGTCTCTGTTATAGCGATACACATTTCAATCTAAAATTGCCTCAATATTTGTCAGACATGGCATAAACTCCATTTAATAGTCGTTTTACGCTCTGCCTACCACTTAAGGGATAAAGGCGTGGCTTTATGTATTCTTGTATACTTTACGATACAATCGTAAGTGTGTGATATTTAATGAATTTTAAAATGTCAAATTTGTTTTATGATTATTTTAAAGTCCAGTCAAATTTTTCATCATTAATTTTATATTTTATTTCATAAGACTCTTTTTATAACATCCTTCAGAAATACATAGACGCGTAACGACCCTAAATCGGTCTTTTGCTACGTTTTTACCGAAATGTCCCTCGAATAACCGTTAATCAAACACCCCATCACGAGCCTATAAAGTGGTTATTAAAAGTTTCATTTAATTGCGAGTCAAAAGCCAAATCCCTATTACTTTTATGGAGAAGGTCAGCTATTACGTCATGCCCTATTATCCCTTCGAACATATTGCCATTATTGGGGCAAGGAATCGCCTTATGATCAAGGAGATTGGTTATTTTATTACTAGGTACGGGCTTGTGTCACAGTAGATCACAGATATTAGACCATTTCCAAGGCCTTTTATTATAATAGGGGTAATAATAAAATTAATCGAGAAGTGGATACTGCGGCCATGCCAATGATGAGAATTATGAGAGAGCAAAGCATGCTACAGGACTTTTGCTCCAATACAATATTTATAGGACTTCAATATTTATAGGACTTTTTCTTCAAAGTAGATATCAATATAAGGTAGTTAACCTACGTTAAAAAAAATAGTACACGGTGCGATAAAATATTTTCTTCCCTTGGTAAACCGTAATGAGACTTAGACCATCGGGCTAGCATAAATACATAAAGCGTTGATTATAGTACGATATGGATACAGACTATCTCCCTGTGGACGGTTTCTTGTAGCAAAACAGCGGCTTCGAGAAACTTGAGCCCTAATTAATGCGTTGTGGGAGTATGTCAGTAAGTAAATGACTAACAAGCAGACTAAAGATTAAAATTTCTTACACAATTAGAGCTACGTATGGCATAAAGTTTCAGAGTTTAGATAATACTGCGTTTCTAAAAACTTTTCAAGGAGAAAGGTAGGACAGGACCTCCGCAATATTTATACCTATAGGGATGTAGCGGAGGTCTTACTTTTTAAATGTAAAATATTAAATGCTCATAATTTTTTGTCGTAAGAAATCCAAGTTAACATTGTATCAAAGATACAATCCCTACTAAAACACCGAACACTAAACCAGACTAGAAAGACCCTCCAGAACATTGAATGTAAGAGAGTTCCCCAAGTTTCTGTAATCCGTGTCTTACAATAATGTGTAGGCCAATACGATGTCGAGAGGAGGTTCGGGCTCTACAAGAGGGTTTCCTTGTTCACCCAGGGTCGGACTGCGGTATGTTGAACTCTACCACAGATCTAAATAAGAGTGAATCACGCAATTTCTTTGAACTATAAGTTTTGAGACTTTCGCGGTTGTACACTGCAATTAGATTGTTATTATGAACGGGATTATTACCACGATAATGTTAATTACCCGTTCATAATAACAATCTAATTCTTTGAACTATACAATCCTCCTCAACCACTAGTAACAGACACTTGGGGCATTGAATAACGTAAGAAATTTCCTTAATTTTAATAAAGTAATTTTTACCGAATTTAAATTATGTTTATTTATTTTGAAATTTCCTGCGTTTCGGAGTAGCCGTGAAGAAAATAAATAAACACAACGCAAATCCATCAAAAATTGTATTATTAAAATGAGTATCGTTTCTGGTTGATACCGATGACCGAAAGCAGTTGTACACTAGTTTTAGCCGCAGTTAAAACTCCGATAATAATCACTAGGTCTACTTGCGAAATCTATTCCAATCTAGATCTGTGTTTTCTACCTACATTGTGCTAATTATTTTATGGATAGAGTGGTTGTCCATTACATGGTACCACCGTCAAGTAAGGTTTGGGCACCTACTACTAGTAGATACCTACTGTATACTTTTCGTAACGGTATTTAATGCTTTATTGATGCTCCTCTTCTGAGTAATGTCTTTTTTTCTTCTTCTTTATTATAAAATACGCTAACCAAATAAATATCGCAAAAGTTTTATATATTTCTAGGTATTTTTAAATCTCAATCAGTGAGTGATGTGCAATATGTAGATCATAATTTTATAAGCACTAATTAAGCGATGCATCATGAATGAGACAAAGGAGTTCATACAATAATTAATGTTTTAAATTTTTTGTAACGTATTGATTGGTAAATAATTTTAAAACAATAAGGTGAAGTTAATTAAATTTTAATTATATTATTTCGTTCTTTCACCTCGTTGAAATTAATGAGAAAATAAATAATTTGCGCGTAAAAAGGTATCAGCCACGAAGTATCGGCTCATTTATTGAGTTTTCTGCAATTCGATATGAAATGTGGTAAAATCATATTCGAATTCTCATTATAAATTTTTGTATGTGCGGTATTTTCTGTATGTATAGTAAATTAAATTTTTTTAATGAAATATTTTTTGCAACCTGGTAACTGGAAACAAATGAAATATAACACGTTTTAAAATAATAATGCGGGAAAATAATAATCCTCCTAAATAAAGCGGTGTTTTGTAGTTTTGTTCCGCAATTATTTTTTTTCTTCTGTTTATTTTTATTATTTTTGTTTCCATGCTGGACTGGGAGCGATAAAAAACATAGAATGTGCCAGCTGCATCTCCTCCCGGGCATGCTGTAAAAACCAGCTAAAGGATTTGAGGGTTTCGGTATATTGCAATTTAGGCGATGGGCTGGCAACCTGTCACTACAGCAATATACTGATCTATCTTAAACAACCCTCAAAACTTGTCTGACGTGGCGGATCGACCTTTATTTGGGTCGTTGACGCTCTGCCTACCCCATTAGGGATACAGGCGTGATAGTATGTATGTATTATTTTTTTAATAAGCAGTGCTGGGAAATATAACATCCCGCACCGAAGTCCAGTGCTCAACTAATTGGCCATTGTGTGTGGAACTTCTGTGGGAATACCATTATTATTTTTAGTGAAACTCTCCATCGTCGACTCTATCACGGTCACATTTCTTACCAAGATAGAGTTAAAAGCAAATCATGTTTTTATAATTTGCCAAACTTTAACAACTTCCAGTGTATTCGTGTAGATGTTCGTATGTGTATGTTTAGCGGCTGCAGGGCTTGTGAAAATGCAGCGCGTCCGCCGGCTGCCGGCCATTACACGGGTTATTTGATAAAGCTGCGGATAATGAAATTTTCCAGCGAAATTCAGCCTCCAGCTTCAAACAAAAAAAAGATTTCGCACGTAAATTTGATAACGTTGTCGCGCTTTTTTGCATTATGTATGGAGCGAGGTGGAGATTTGGTAGTTCGCTTACAGCATGGACCTACCTACTTCGCCTGTCTGAGATAAACCAAGCACAGAGAAAGTAATTTTCCATCATAATATTTATTGTTCAAAATTAAATACCCAAAAATGGAAATGCAATTTGTTTTATTATTGCTTATAGTTTTTTTAGAAATCATCTACGCTATCTATCTATCTAGTTTTAAGGAAACGAAAAAGATGAAAATAACGGACAAATTGAAGTTTCATGAATTTGCCAACATTAGGTTCCCAATAAAATAACGACGTAGTTTAAGACATCGTAGCCATAGGCTACGTAAAAGATTTCGTAGACCTTTGCTATAACAAATGCTATGAATGTTTCTTATTATTTGAAATAGCTTTTCTCACTGGTTCATCGGGTCGTTCGACGCAAAAACCCACTAGATAAAAAAAGGAATCTAGGCCTGAGGTGACTGAAAGATTGTCAACTATGGAACTACTTATCCAAAAGCCTCAAATGCATTTTATCACTGACAAAAATACCAACCGACTTACGCTTAGATAAGCTTTACCCACAAAAAGCCCATATACCTAGCTATAAAATTTAACCACAGTAAAGTTAATCTGAACCTCATTATCCTGGAAGCCGGCAGCCGACCACGTGAAAAGAGGGATTTACCTTTATTCATAGTGCGAGAGCTAATATAAAATTTAAATTTAGTAAGCTGTTTAACGCGGTGCGGCATGATTTATAATTGGCCCAGATTGCCCCTGGACTATTGTGCGCGGTTTGCCTAAAGGCCGGTTTATCTGTAGCTCGTATTATAGTCTGGAAGTTCGGGAATGAAATATTCGTTTTTCGCTATTATATGGCTTGCGTGGCTTGCACTTTTTTGCATAGTGTGTGAGTGAGAGTAACGGGGTGAATTAATAAGCGCAATTTTGTTTTTATATTTTAGCTGGCCTTAACAATACAGCTGCATGTTTTCTATGGATTTGACCAGTAGTCTTAAAGTATAACAGCAGTATATAGATTTTTTATAGAACCGGTTGATTGAGTCATTGTGTCCTTTTTCAATTTGATTAAACTTGTGAGTTGACCGTCCTACTACGGACAGTGAAACATAATTTCATACGCGTTAAAGGATATTAGAAAAAAAAAAATTAAACGAATTCATATGAAAATTAATTCTCTTATTTTCATATCCCGTCCTACTACGGACAGCGAAACATAATTTCATACGCGTTAAAGGATATTTGAAAAAAAAAAATTAAACGAATTCATATGAAAATTAATTCTCTAATTTTCATATCATTATACAAATCAAACACCATGGCCACTATTAATTAGGCCAAACCACTACAACCCTATTCAATTAGCCGCCATTATCCAACCTCACATGAACTACTGTGACTGTAAAAGCACCGATAAATACATCCCAAACGAGTTTTCAATTACATATTACTCGCTAAACGTTTTCATTAAGGCCCGTAAATCTACAGTAAACTGTATAAAGTCGTGTTAAGGTTTTATGGGCCGTAATAAAGCGAGGTGAAAAAATTATAATGTTGCGGGTTATTACTCAATGATCCCTTTTTTTAGTCTCTCCAAAGAATGAAAACCACAACGTAGAAGACATGAATGAATATACGGTACGAATAAAGGTACGTCGATAAAATTCGTATAATATTTAGTCCGGTTAGACCTATGTATGGCAGCTTATCAAAATGCAATTTCACCTGTGGGCTAAATGACAAAATTTCATTTTAAAACTGTTTCTCTTGATTTACGCAAGAAAAGTTATAGCACTGCATAGCTTATTATTTTTATTGTTACAAACTTATGAATCAAAGAATTATGTAGGTAATTATTTTACAAAATAATGTTTCTTGGATTGAAGTTCACTAGAACAACCCATGTAGCCAGTAAATAGGGAAATAAATCCAGCGGTTGTTTCATTTCTGGGCTAAATAATAAAGAGTACGTGTGTACGAGTCGTTCATTGGCCGCGTGCAAGTCATAGTGAAAATGTTCTGAATTTTGTTTCATAATAATAAAAAGATAAAATTATTAAATTAGTAAGTATACCTAATCATCCTTATTTTTTTTAACTTTCAGCTTGTAGGTATAGCCTGCAACTACGGAATCTTACTACTTAAGTGATAAATAGGTATTGTCTGCAGCTGGTGAAAATGTTACAAATCGATAAACTGATAAAATCAACTTGGTTTTTCCCATGAGAATTGAGCCCAGGACCTCCAAAATAAGAGCCTAAGGTCTGATCCATTTTACCACATCTAAAGGTAGTTGCTCAATGATTGCGTGCAAGCAGTAGTAATTAATAGGTAAGGCTTGCACTCACTCAGTGGGGCGTCGCATCTCACACGTATAGATTGTGCATAAGGTACACAAGTAAGCGATTTGACTTTGGTCCACTTTACCATCAGATTTCCACTAGGTATAGCTGCTGGACATGGGACTTCGCCATCTGGAGGGTATTTTCCAAAGTCACAATATTTTGGCAGGTGGATTAGCGAGCGTAGTGCAAGACGAGAATATTATTCTTGTTGGCAACGAAAATTTCCGCATATGATATTAAGTAAAATTACTGAACTGCTATTAAGTATAGCTTAGAGTAGATTTGTTAGATGAATTTCCCAAACTCTTTTTTTCCTTGTATTTTAAAGAAACAGTAAATTTATTTAAGCGTGATGGAAATTATATTTCGCATACGCAAAAAAAATACTGTCCGTTTTCTAGCACGATCTGAAAGAAGAAATTAATCGCTTTCACTTATCACTATAACAAGCCCCGAGTTGCTACTCGCCATATGTCGGAAAATTGAAAAGTTAACGAGCCTATTTCAGCGCTCGCGTTCAACTCAATGATCCAACCACCCGACCGCCCGACGACCCGACGACCCGACCTTTGTTTCGTCGGTACTCCTCTTATTACGGGAAATAGAGGAAATTGCCCCAACATGAAAGCTTCGACCTAATTCAGGTAAAGAGTGTAATGAGAGAGTTAATGGAATACCGCGGGTTATGGTTACGGCTTGTGATGTGGCCGAACCAAATATACCCGCGGCCACTATACTAAAATAGCTATTCTGTAAGTAGATTACCCATGCTGGTGTGCTTAAATTGAGAATATTGTGAAATAAATGAACTGAACTGAACTGAACATTAAAAGGGATGAAATTTAACCATGTAAAAATGTGTAAAGGCGTGAAATAAAATAAAACGGGCCAAACAACGCGTATCAAACGAAATTCATTATCAATTTTAAAGTGTCCGTAATTGGATGCAGGGATAAATAAATCAATTAAATTATTCCAGTGAATGAACCCCCTAATGGTGTTGGATGTCGACGGTCGCGACCAATCAATCGAGACCTCTTAATCCGCTCTCGCTTTTTAAAAATGCGCCTTTTCATCAGGTTTCCTTCAAATTATCATGGATCAAATTTATATGGACATTAAAAGACAATGACAATACATTAAAATGACGTATTAGTTCAAGGTATTATAATTTGTATAACTGCGATCATAATTTGTGAAGTGATTGTTGAAGTATATTCTAGCTAGATGTTTTTTAAAATTATTTTCGCAACTGTTTCTTAACAAATAAAACTCTCACTCACTCTTCTTGACCTCATATTACAGATTTTAGACGTAATTTGGCATAGATTTTAGATATATTTTAGCATAGATTTACCTAGATGCATTTTAGCATTTGAGCTATGGTCGTGAGAGATATAAAAATATTTACTTAAGTTCTTGATTCTGGTAATTTGGACAGGACTAAAATATTTCATTTCATAATACCTATATTTCTTAGATTAATTCACTCACAACCACCAAAAAACTAAAAATCTACCAAATTTTCGACATATTTAATCCAGATATTTGACAGAATATTAATTAAGCATCATAAGCCATTAAAACTCGTTGTGAAGCCCTCAAACCGTCGAGAGGCGCATTCAGAGCCCGAAGAGCTGAAATCGTAAAGCTCGGCACATGTCAGGTCGTCGAGAGCCGTTCATCAGACCCGGCCGAGACGCGCAATTACAACGTTATGCCTGACACACAGCAACTAAGCCAGGAGAACAATCCAGTTCTAACCAGTGCACATTCAGAGCCCGAAGAGCTGAAACCGTAAAGCTCGGCACATGTCAGGTCGTCGTTCATCAGACCCGGCCGAGACGCGCAATTACAACGTTATATCTGACACACAGCAACTAAGCCAGGAGAACAATCCAGTTCTAACCAGTGCACATTCAGAGCCCGAAGAGCTGAAACCGTAAAGCTCGGCACATGTCAGGTCGTCGTTCATCAGACCCGGCCGAGACGCGCAATTACAACGTAATGTGTGACATAGCAGCTTAGCTTAGAGAGCAATCATTAGTCCTACAAAGACAGAAATAACTAGAAAGCAACATTTTACTCGAATAAAGTTATGGAACATAGAAAGAGAAGAATAACATTACAGAATAGGTATATTTTGTTTAATATTTTATATTAATCCATGTATCGTCTATTTGTTTCACTGTATAGTTTAACTAAAATTTTAACTTGTATCTATCGAATGATTAATATTGCTCGCGAATTTAAAGAACAATGTGTCACAGTGTCGAAACACGAATTCGACCAATCCCGTTTAGGACAAGTGGAATGAAACGGTTAGGAAAAGTCACCACAGTATCACACGATGTCGTCAGTCACCACTCGACAAGAACTGGATTACATGTCTCTATCTATGTGGTGAAGAAGAAATAATCCGAAATCCTATGTGTAAAAAAAAAAACAAATAGAAGACAATTATTCCCATAAATTGTCAAATTATAAGCATTCTAGGTTTACTATTAGGCTGTGCACTTTTAAAGTTTTACTAACATCAATAATAGTCTGATGAAAAACGACAACGTAAAATTAAATCACAAAATTGTATTCCATTTAAAAAAAAGTGCTAAACTTGCATTACCCTTAATAGTGAATGAAGTTTCAATTACTAGCAAAATAAATTTAATCCACTGAGGATGCCTTTAAAGCTACGTAAAGACGTCTAGACTGGATCTTTGCTTGCCTACGCCATTGATATAAATTCAAATACTAGAAATCCTAAGTTTTACTCGAGGCATAAAAACTTCGCATAGAAATGAAGCAAACTTATCTTTTACTCGTAGATATTGGATACAACGAAATTAATATCATTGTATAATTTTCATTAAGTTTATTAAATTTTTCCTTTGACACATCGACAGAGAAAGCCATTTAATTTGTTGAACTATTGATTCATATAATTATCAATATATACCTACACTAGCTTTCTGCCCGGGGTTTCACCCGCGTTTAATGAGTTTTCCCGTGAAAATTGAGGTTTTACCGCGGTAAAAATTGACTTATGTCCTATTCCAGGACTTAATCTATATGTGTGCCAAGTTTCATCCTGGTCTGTCGAGAGAGCGTGATTGAGTAACAAACATCCAAACTTTTGCATTTATAATATTAGTAGCAAATTATGCAAATAATTGGCTACTTTCCAACTAGTCAAATCAGCAACTTTTTATGAAATGTCAAAAACGCTTTTTTGTATGAAAATAGTAAATTATGACGTCACATTTTAGTAAATGTTGACTAATCAAATCAATAACTTATATACTTTTAATTCGATTATTAAAATCTAAATGTGCATTTTTTTTTTAATGATGAATGAAATCCACAATATTTTTAGCCATTAGTTTTAAGTATAAACGTTTTGAATTTTTTAAGCTACCCAGTCAAGTACCCAATTATGCAAAATAATTATGCAAATAAATACATTCACAAGTAACTATAGAATATTTAAATTTGACTTATAAGTATCTCGCTGGCTTACCAAACTAATAAATTATGAGCACGTGTCACATCTAGTGCGCATTACATATCC
>JARACY010005902.1:0-19800 GCA_029255725.1 Scrobipalpa atriplicella
CATGTTAAAATAGTGAGGTGTCATGGATTGCCGTTTCGTCACTCTGCCAAATGAGATACCGAGCTCCTGTCCGAGGCGAATTTATTATTTCTTTCTTTCATATTATATGAAATAAAATAGCACTGTGCACACACACCTTCTTAAAACCCTCAAGAATAATAATTAATTGGCTACTTTCCAACTAGTCAAATCAGCAACTTTTTATGAAATGTCAAAAACGCTTTTTTGTATGAAAATAGTGAGTTATGACGTCACATTTTAGTAAATATTGACTACTCAATTCAATAACTCATATACTTTTAACTCGATTGTTAAAATCGAAAGGTGCAATTTTTTTTAAATGATGAATGAAATCCACAATATTTTTAGCCATCAGTTTTAAGTATAAACGTTTTGAATTTTTTAAGCTACTTACCCAGTCAAGTACCCAATTCATTTTTTTTCAGGCATCGCCACCAAACCTCCATATGTACCTACAAACCAGAGAACTTGGAGCATGCATATAGTACCTTCAGGTCTTGGAAGAGCTTCAGGACATCGCAGAATAATTTGAATAATAAAACGGAAGTGGATTCGCCGGAGAAGATGGCTGATTCGCCGAAAAGGTAAAGTATCTTCATCCGGTCACTCATAAATAAACATACATATTATAATCACGCCATCATCCCTAATGGGGTAGGCAGAAAGTAAACTACCTTAACCAAGGTCTTTCCGCCACGTCTCACTAGTTTTGAGGGTTATTCCAGATAGATCTGTACTGTACATTGCTATAGTGACAGGTTGTCAGCCCATCGTCTAAATTACAATACTGAAACCCTCGAATCCCTTCGCTGATTTTTACAGCATGCGCGGGAGGAGATGCAGCTGGCACATTCTATGTTTTTCTATCACTCCCAGTCCAGCATGGATAAAACCCATGATAAATACATATCCACATCACATAGGTACAAACAAATACCTACAACCTATCTAGAAAATTACTATACCTACAATATGGACGAATAAAACAAAGAGCACTGATAACCTTCCTTATAAACTGCGTACACCGCTACTTAGCAGTGCCATCTATTGACATTAGCGAAATATTGTGTAAACTGAATATGTATTTTAATTCAGATGTTTTAAACAGCATTTCTCATTGTGTATTTCTACTTTAAAAATCTTTCTTCAAGTTGTTATTGAATTTATTAAATTTCATGACCTATATTAACAACGGACTCTTCAAGCAATATGCCAGCGCCATCTAGGTTTTGCTCGCATTTTGACCTTTTTGTCGAGTATTGAGGTACGCTCTCTAGTATGACGGTTAGCAGTCCTCTAGAGTAGTTAGTCCATGACGAAACTAAGTTTGTATGAGATTTCGTACATACGCGCCGCTCCTAACATATGTTCCACTAAATTAATGCTAATATCTCTTTCATGTTTTCCAGGTCTATAGATTCAGGAGACAGAATAAGCATAGACGAGAAGACTGGCTGTGTTGATATAGCCTTACCTTTTGAGCCTAGGGAAAGGGGATTGTTCAATGTTTGTTTGCTGGTTGGACTCAACTATTTAAGCGGAGAGGCATATGTGAAAACTGTGTTTCCGGCGCAGGTAAGCATTGAAGTATTTAATTTTCTAGATAGGTTGTAGGTATTTGTTTGTACCTATGTGATGTGGATATGTATTTATCATGGGTTTTATCCATGCTGGACTGGGAGCGATAGAAAAACATAGAATGTGCCAGCTGCATCTCCTCCCGGGCATGCTGTAAAAACCAGCTAAGGGATTCGAGGGATTCAGTTTATTGCAATTTAGGCGATGGGACACTAACGGCTAAATAAGATAAGATAAGATATGGCGATGGGCTGACAACCTGTCACTATAGCGATATACTACCATAAACACCTATAATAACCCTCAAAACTTGTCAGACGTGGCGTAACGACCTTTGGGTCGTTTTTCGCTCTGCCAACCCCTTTAGGGATAAAGGCGTGATTTATGTATGTATGTAATACTGTAGCATCGTTACAAGTACAGTATTAAACTCTGTTTTTTTAACGTTGCGTTATCGATACCAACTTGTTTTGCAGCCCATAAACTGCTTTTTCCTTACAACTTTACAGAAAGTCAACCGCAAAACATATGTTTGTAACAAGGTTATTGTCAGCGGTTCCGAAATTTTAACCTCTGCTAAGTTGCAATGAAAAATCTGTTTATAGGCCGCAAAACAAGATGGTATCGATAACGCAACGTTAAAAAAATGGAGTATAATACTGTACTATAATAGTACTAGCTTTCCGCCCCGCGGTTTCACCCGCAGCTAAGAGTTTTCCCGTGGGATTGAGTTCCCGCGCTGTTCCTACCTTTAAAATTGACGGAATTTCAATACAAACTTCCATCCCCTATTTACAATATAAAAACGCTGAAACACGTCTTCATTATTTTTAAATCTTTAGCCCAAAAACAAAATTGGAAGATCCTGCCATCAAAATTGACGGAATTTCCATACAAACTTCCATCCCCTATTTAACCCTTTTAGGGGTAAAAAATGCTGAAACACGTATAAATTATTTTTTAATCATTAGCCTAAATACAAAATTTGAAGATCCTACCTTCAAAATTGACGGACTTTCATACAAACTTCAACCCCCCCTTTTTACCCGTTTAGGGAGGGTAAATCCGGAAATCCTTTCTTAGTGGGAGGTTACGTTATAAGAGGAACTTGCTCTCTAAGTTTAATGATTCTAGCTTTAGTAGTTTAGGCTCTGCGTTGATGAATCAGTCAGTCAGTCAGTAAGGACAAACGATTTTATAAGTTTAGATAGAGCTGTAGGCACTGGCCTCAATTCACGCCGTCCAGTTACTAATTCTAATTCTTAGTAGCGCTGTCACTTTCTTAACTTTGACATAAGAACAGGATAGCAAACAAATACGTGAGTTTGACATTTCTTATCTGACATAAGACTGCTTAAATTGATTAAAATTAGTGAGCACGCTCTATGGTCATTCCTTATTTAAAGCGCCGTACGTCAAATTAAGAATGTCAAAGTCACGTGTTTGTTTGCTATCCTGTTCTTATGTCAAATTTAAGAAAGTGACAGCGCTACTAAGAATTAGAATTAGTAATAGTGCGTCCTGAATTAACACCATTGTATAGATAGTGAAAGTAAACTAGCTACAACGGAACTCCATGTAAGCCTAGTAGGCGTATTGGTGTATTCGCGTTTTGTCTTTTTTTCGCATTTAGTTCTGGAAACGTGTTTTTGAATGAATCGAATCGAATTCGCGTACAAAAGAGTAACGTTCGCATGCAGAATATTATGGAAATGAAATGTTGCTCTTTCGATTCGAGCGATCTGAAAATACAGTCCCGAACCATAGTGCTCTGAGTTTATGAAGGTTCAAGCATAATAAATTCTTTCATAAATAATAGCAGCTATCCTAATCGCTTCTCAGTAAAGGCAGCCAACATCTCTGCGCAGCATTCAAGTGCTATCCATCTCTGACAGAACATTTAAAAGGATGTGATACATAATGCATAGCAGTGACTATAACGATATTGAAATATCCTACGCGTATTGTTTATTAAATAACCCTTAGTTATCACGAGGGAATCCCTTCTATTAAAAGCCTGCTACACACTGGGCCGCCGGTATGTCCGCCGGCTGCGAGAGGCCAAGGCTCAAGGTTACTTAGCGCTTGGAGTTAAGGTCGAGTTTCGTGCGGGCCGCTCGTTTCTGCGGCTTGTGCCGGCATGCCGGCGGGCGGTGTGTAGCAGGCCCCCACAGGTTTACGTACAGAGAGCTATTGTATTAAAAACAAGCCATGAGAATATCATTAAAACAATAAGTATCCGGCTGGTAATTCTACTCTAGATAGTGATATTCCTATTTCCAATATATGTAGTTACTCCGGCATGTCAGAGATCTGTAGGTACGTGGTTTACAAACTGTCACCACGGGTTGTTCACTGACAAGAAAACCCACAAGATAGAGTAACAGACTCCGGCGTACAACAAATGCGAAAAGAGCGAAGCGCGAATAACCCGGACTCATAAGTTTCACTTGTGTCGATAAACACTTGTATAGGCTCGCCAATTATGGTGTGCCTACGTGGTGGCATGGACTAACTACTCTAGAGGACTGCTAACCGCCATACTAGAGAGCGTACCTCGATACTCGATAAAAAGGTCAAAATGCGAGCAAACCTAGATGGCGTTGGCATATTGCTCGAAGAGTCCATTGTTAATATAGGTCATAAAATTGAAAAAAATCAATAACAACTTGAACCAAATTATCTTTTAAGATTATTAAAGTAGAAATACACAATGAGAAATGCTGTTTAAAACATCTGAATTAAAATACATATTCAGTTTACACAATATTTCGCTAATGTCAATAGATGGCACTGCTAACTAAGGGAGGTTATAAGTCCTCTTTGTATTATTCGTCCATGGTGCTGGAGTTTTGTGATATGAAGTTTAGATCATCGAAGAGTTAATGACAAGAAAGTATAAGAAATATGGATTTTCCCGTATTTTCCATAGGTACTTCCATGCTGGATTGGGAGTGATAGAAAAACATAGAATGTGCCAGCTGCATATCCTCTCGGGCATGCTGTCAGAACCAGCTAAGGGATTCGAGAGTTAAGTTTATTGTAATTCAGGCGATGGACTGACAACCTATCACTACACCAATTACAAATCTATCTGAAATAACCCTCAAAACTTGTCAGACTGGGCGAAACGACGACCTTTGTTTGGGTCGTTGATGCTGTGCCTACCCGATCAGGATAGAGGAGTGATTGTAGAGTCTGTCTAATCTAATGAGTCATTGCACATTAAATTTAAAAATCTCCAAATGTAAACACAGAAAAACTACAATGAAACTATTTTGATACTTTTATTTTATTTGTATGGAAATATCAATTTTTTTTTTTGTATAAAAGTACTAAAATAGTTTTATTGTAGTTTTTCTGTGTTTAAATGTAAAAGATTTTTAAAATTTGCGCCATTTCCGTGTGCAACGATTCATTAGACAGACTTCGACGTATTTATGAGCTGTATTTTTTGTAATCCATTGAAAGCGCAAGTTGATGCGTTTCAGTGGATACAGTCATAGAAAAACAACAACATTCAATCAATATGACACGTAACAAATTCGATTTCTTTTCCGCACATCATTCGAGGGCTTTGGTACCTACTAGGTTGAAATTGGGAATAAAAACGCAAAGCTAATTGCAGATGGCGCCACTGTTGAGTGTTCCAAAAGTAACCAATGAGAAGACACAAAACTGACATTGATATTGATATTGACAGACTACTGACCAATCACAGGAAAAAGGAACACTCAACAGTGGCGCCAATTAGTTCTCAGTTTTTAACCCCATTGAAACGTTAGGTCTGTCACTATAATAATACACATATACCTACTTGTCTCAAATAAATTCCAAGAAACTATTTTTAGAAAGCCTTTGATGTTCTGCCGACCCTTTAAGAGTTATAGGCGTGACTCTCAGTACAGAACAATATCGATTTCTTTTCCGTACATAGGTACTGTAACGGCGGCCGGAACCAAAGTGCAAGATAGCGGATACAATAAAACAATTCCATTTATATTTTATTTCCATGACTAAGTGGCACGTGGTTTGTTTTTGGTGCTGAAAGCTCATGAACATAATGGGAATTTTTTCCCACCATCGCCGCGAAAACTTCGATACCGCGTTTCAGGACCTGTGTTACGTGTTGTGGCGCCATCTATGAGATACACCTACCACTTAGCAATATGGCCGCCTATAATATTCCTTGTTTATTGTTTCTGTATGTGTTTTATTTATTGTGCAAATGGTGTGCAATAAAGTATATTTTTTTCTATTCTATGGAATTTAAACCTATAAAATAAACTAAAAACATACCGTCCCATTGGTGCTTTTCCAACTCAGAATTTCGCCGACATTGCTGCCGATTCGGTTGCACACACGCCTAAACTTATTTAAGTTTGGTTCTGTCACTTTCTAAAATTTGAATAAAACAGAGACAGCAACACAACATCTGGTTATAAACCTGTCAAACTGACGTTACTCGCCTTAATTAAGATGGCATGTTGGATGGTGTCGCCTTATTTTAGGCGTTATACGTCAATTTGACAGGTTTTATAATCAGATATTGTGTTGCTGTCTCTATTTTATTAAAATTTTAGAAAGTGACAAAACCAAACTTAAATAAGTTAAGGCGTGTGTGCAACTGAATCGGCAGCAATTGTAGGTATTCCAAAGTCGCAGGTTTGAACTCCTACCATGACAATAAATAATAATAATAGCACAGCTCCTACACACCTGCCGCCGGAAAACTGCTGAGTGGCAGAACACACGAAACTCAATCTTCTAAGTAAAAGATCGCCGGTCAAGCCAGCACTGTTTATGAGGCTTTAGAGAGCTAAAAATACTCAAAAATATGTCAAAAAAAACTTATTTCTTCTTGTTTCAGCTAAACCAGCTGATGACAGAGATCTACGAGACAGTGGCCTGCAGCATGGCTGCCGACACTCCTGGAAAGTTTCCCGCTGAGACATCAGACTCCACTAGCGAAGGTAGGTGTATCTCATAGATGGCGCCACAACACGTAACACAGGTCCTGAAACGCGGTATCGAAGTTTTCGCGGCGATGGTGGGAAAAAATTCCCATTATGTTCATGAGCTTTCAGCACCAAAAACAAACCACGTGCCACTTAGTCATGGAAATAAAATATAAATGGAATTGTTTTATTGTATCCGCTATCTTGCACTTTGGTTCCGGCCGCCGTTACAGTACCTATTAGTCATCATACAGTAATCATTGAGAGTTGTTTGGGCTTGGTGTTAGTTTAAAATAAATTGTAGGTAATTAATAATAAATATTTGTTATTTATCAAAGCAATAGATCGGTGTTCGGTAGTGTATGTTTATGTATGCATATTACATACTTGAAACTGTGTTAGTTAGAGTCTGTGCGAAAGAGAACAGGCATGGAATTTGAGGGCGCACATTTGTATTAATTAACCCACGGCTGGTTGCGTGGGGTTTATGCCTAGGTCTTTGACCTTAAACCTTCGTACGTACCTGATGAAGGAGCTCAGAAGCTCCAAAACATGTCGTTGGATGACGACTAATCGTGAACAGCCGTAGGTTAGTATGTATCACTTAACCCTCAATATTTTTCAGACGTGGAGAAACGCCTTTTACCAAGCGATTTATGCTCTGCCTACCCCATTTGGGATAGAGGCGTGATTACTCTTTAACAATTTCTTTGCTTTTCTGTTTTTCCAGACTCGGTGAAGCTCACCCGCAGTTTGACAGAGAAACGCAAGAACTACGTGCGGCGCGTCTCTTCGCGCGTAGCGTACTTAGAAACGAAAAATGTGAAGCAAATCAGGTAATTCAAGACCCGGGGGCCCAGGTTCCATTCCCGGCGGGGGAAAATGACTGTGTTGCGCGGCTTTCGTATCCAACAAGACCTCATTTTTCATTAGTTACTGAAATAAATATAATTTTGAAGAATTTGTGATGCGTAACGCGGTATATATTTTTTTGGACTTTTTAATACAATATTTTTTGAATTATTTAAATAAAATGATTTTTTGGACAGAGTTTGGTTTTCTGTCACAATATCCTTTGCCTATTACCTATGCATACGAAAAAAAAAATTAAAAATCAATCAAGTTGTCACTTTTTTTTTGATCTTTGGACAAGGTTCTTGGCAAAGGGAAAAGTTACACACGGACGAACTTTGTGACTTACGACCTTTTAGAATAAATCATATTTCAAAAAAATATTTCTCTGGTAAGAAATGATAATTCGACAAAGTTACAATGAAAAGTCTCTAAAATAGTGATAATCTATCCATAAATCAATTAAAAGTTTCATGTTAAAATAGTGAGGTGTCATGGATTGCCGTTTCGTCACTCTGCCAAATGAGATACCGAGCTCCTGTCCGAGGCGAATTTATTATTTCTTTCTTTCATATTATATGAAATAAAATAGCACTGTGCACACACACCTTCTTAAAACCCTCAAGAATAATAATTAATTGGCTACTTTCCAACTAGTCAAATCAGCAACTTTTTATGAAATGTCAAAAACGCTTTTTTGTATGAAAATAGTGAGTTATGACGTCACATTTTAGTAAATATTGACTACTCAATTCAATAACTCATATACTTTTAACTCGATTGTTAAAATCGAAAGGTGCAATTTTTTTTAAATGATGAATGAAATCCACAATATTTTTAGCCATCAGTTTTAAGTATAAACGTTTTGAATTTTTTAAGCTACTTACCCAGTCAAGTACCCAATTCATTTTTTTTTCAGGCATCGCCACCAAACCTCCATATGTACCTACAAACCAGAGAACTTGGAGCATGCATATAGTACCTTCAGGTCTTGGAAGAGCTTCAGGACATCGCAGAATAATTTGAATAATAAAACGGAAGTGGATTCGCCGGAGAAGATGGCTGATTCGCCGAAAAGGTAAAGTATCTTCATCCGGTCACTCATAAATAAACATACATATTATAATCACGCCATCATCCCTAATGGGGTAGGCAGAAAGTAAACTACCTTAACCAAGGTCTTTCCGCCACGTCTCACTAGTTTTGAGGGTTATTCCAGATAGATCTGTACTGTACATTGCTATAGTGACAGGTTGTCAGCCCATCGTCTAAATTACAATACTGAAACCCTCGAATCCCTTCGCTGATTTTTACAGCATGCGCGGGAGGAGATGCAGCTGGCACATTCTATGTTTTTCTATCACTCCCAGTCCAGCATGGATAAAACCCATGATAAATACATATCCACATCACATAGGTACAAACAAATACCTACAACCTATCTAGAAAATTACTATACCTACAATATGGACGAATAAAACAAAGAGCACTGATAACCTTCCTTATAAACTGCGTACACCGCTACTTAGCAGTGCCATCTATTGACATTAGCGAAATATTGTGTAAACTGAATATGTATTTTAATTCAGATGTTTTAAACAGCATTTCTCATTGTGTATTTCTACTTTAAAAATCTTTCTTCAAGTTGTTATTGAATTTATTAAATTTCATGACCTATATTAACAACGGACTCTTCAAGCAATATGCCAGCGCCATCTAGGTTTTGCTCGCATTTTGACCTTTTTGTCGAGTATTGAGGTACGCTCTCTAGTATGACGGTTAGCAGTCCTCTAGAGTAGTTAGTCCATGACGAAACTAAGTTTGTATGAGATTTCGTACATACGCGCCGCTCCTAACATATGTTCCACTAAATTAATGCTAATATCTCTTTCATGTTTTCCAGGTCTATAGATTCAGGAGACAGAATAAGCATAGACGAGAAGACTGGCTGTGTTGATATAGCCTTACCTTTTGAGCCTAGGGAAAGGGGATTGTTCAATGTTTGTTTGCTGGTTGGACTCAACTATTTAAGCGGAGAGGCATATGTGAAAACTGTGTTTCCGGCGCAGGTAAGCATTGAAGTATTTAATTTTCTGAAATAATGGTGGGAGTTGTTCAGCTTCGTTGACTGAGTAACCCCTTACACCCAGTATACCTACCTACTTAAAAAAAATATCGGACGCGTTTCGAATTCCAGGTGCAAGTGCCAGCCCATATAGAAAACCTGATCTTCCCTGAAACCCTGACTTCATCAGCAAAAGGCGAATGGACAGCTGACGCCAAGGCTGCCCAGTGCTACTCCTTAGTACTGACTGATGAAAAAGGCGAGAGATCTTATGGGTGAGCTTCCTGTTTTAATTTTGAAAAATACTAGGGGCAGTTTTTATGCCAAATTGCATTCTCTAAAAGTCAAACTTCCGCATGGAGTGAACAGAAATGTTAGATAGAGGCGGTGTATTATTTTTCTTTTAGTCGTGTTTATAATTCATCATCATCATCATCAGATTGCATCAGCCCACTGATTTAGAATTACAATTAGATTTATAATTATTGCACGAAAAATACAAGGGGCAGCTCTTAAGCCAAACGGCATTCTATTAAACTCGAACATGCCGCTTGGAGTGAACAGAAAAGACAGGGGAGGTCTTTTGCTTTTTTGTTGGTCTTTAGCTTTCCCTTGCTTTGGATAAACAGAAAAAGTAATTATCTCAATTCCTATTTATATCGGCTTTATAAATTGACTTTTAAGTAAATTTCAATTCATATTTTTTTCTGCTTTCAGTTACTGTCGCCGGGTGCTACCAGAGGGCGCCAGTGTTTGCTTCCCTTTGTGTTACTGCCTCATCGGGAAATACAGAGCGCCTGGCTTTTATTATAAGGTATTTATACTTCACAGTTATTGGTATCATCTCAGAGACCAAAATCCATGACACCTCACTATTTTAACATGAAACTTTGATTGATGGATAGATTATCACTATTTTAGAGACTTTTCATTGTAACTTTGTCGAATTATCCTTTCTTTTCAAAGAAATAATTTTTTGAAATATGATTTATTCTAATAGGTAGTAAGTCACAAAGTTCGTCCGTGTGTAACTTTTCCCTTTGCCAAGAACCTTGTGCCAAGAACAAAAAAAAAAGTGACAACTTGATTGATTGTCAGTTCTTTTGTCGTATGCATAGGTAATAGGCAAAGGATATTGTGACAGAAAACCGAACTCTGTCCAAAAAATAATTTTCTTTAAATAACTCAAAAAGTATTGTATTAAAAAATCTTGTTACGCATCACAAAATCTTCGAAACTGTATATTTATTTCAGTACCTAATGAAATATAAGGTCTTGTGGATTGTGCCGAAATATGAGATACATCTGTTATTATTTCTAGGTCCTACAAGAAATAGAATCCCACCACGGCCGCTCCGAGTTTGAAATCCACTCCATCCTCACACAGCTCTTCGAATCGGACTTTCCGAAACCCGGAGAACACATAACAGTCTCAAACACACGGACACACAGACAATCTAACAATATAGACAAGTGCAAGACTATGCCGGATATGCGACGAAGTGATTGTAGTGAATATTCGTACAATAGTGATTTTAGAAGTGAAGTGGACAATAGTGAGTTTGGTAGAGATTTTGGTGAGAATAATAATGGATCTCATGTTTATTTGGATTTAGAGGGGCCTAGGTGAGTGAACATCACTTTTTAACTTTATACAGGGTGTAAAAAAAAGTACTGCATTCCCTTAAACAACATGGTCTACTGATGATACCAAACAACTTTCCCAAAGAACAAAAATTATTGCTTGAAAAAAAAATTTGCCTTTTCCATACAAACTTGTAGATGTGGCGAGCATTTTTGTATGAAAGAGGCAATTTTTTTTTTCGAGCAGAAATTTTTGTTCTTTGGGAAAGTTGTTTGGTATCATCAGTAGACCATGTGGTTTAAGGGAATGCATTACTTTTTTTTACACCCTGTATAGAAGAAAAATAAATCTTATGCATTTTATGTACTTAAAATATTTTTTGTTGTGATATATCAGTGAGCAAAGGCATGGTTTCTGGATGGTTTGCTTCATGGTCGATTCTACACTACATACATACATAAAATCACGCCTGTATCCCTAATGGGGTAAGCAGAGCAAAAACGACCTAAACTTAGGTTGTTCCGCCACGTCTGACAGATTCTACACTACATACATACATAAAATCACGCCTGTCTCCCTAATGGGGTAAGCAGAGCAAAAACGACCTAAACTTAGGTTGTTCCGCCACGTCTGACAAGTTTCGAGGGCTAATACAGATGATGATTATGTATATTGCTATAGTGACAGGTTGTCAGCCCATCGCCTAAATTGCAATACACTGAAACCCTCGATTCCCTTAGCTGATTTTTACAGCGTGCACGGGAGGAGATGCAGCTGGCACATTCTATGTTTTTGTATCACTCCCAGTCCAGCATGGAAGTTAAAAGTTCTAGAGAGAGTAATGTACCTGTTTATGTCTCTCTATTCCAGAATGAAACTAATAAAGCGTCCAATTGAACCGCGGGTAGATGAAAATAACCTTTCAGTTCTGTTAGACAGTCTCGGCGCTGGACTTACTGTTAAAATATTTGGGTCCTTATTACTGGAGCGGAAGGTGCTTATTTGCGGAGAGCAACTCAGGTAACTCATACATACATAACATAATAATCACGCCTTTATCCCTAATGGGGTAGGCAGAGCGTAAACGACCTACACAAAGGTCGTTCCGCCACGTCTGACAAGTTTTGAGGGTTGTTTAAGACAGATCTGTATATTGCTGTAGTGACAGGTTGTCAGCCCATCGCCTCGCAATAATGAAACCCTCGGATCCCTTAGCTGATTTTTACAGCATGCCCGGGAGGAGATGCAGCTGGCACATTCTATGTTTTTCTATCTCTCCCAGTCCAGCATGGAAGTAACTCACTTACAAATAAATCAAATAGTAATATTTTGCTTAATAAACCATAGGCAAAGTTCTATAGACTTTGAATAAAGAAAATTTTGTGATTTTTGTTTATTATTTATTTAATACGTGAAAATATACCGCGTGTAAGGGACAGCGTCCCGCAAACTTATAGGGGTTGCTCAGTCAACCAAACTGAACAACTACCATCAGGTTTTTTTTTCTTTCAGGAAATGGAAAAAAAAATTTGCTTTTTCATACAAAATGACCACAGCAATCAGACAATTTGTATGGAAAAGCTAATTTTTTTTTCATTTCCTGAAAAAAAACCTGGTGATATGTGTTCAGTATCGTTGACTGAGCAACCCCTATCAGTTTGCGGGACGCTGTCCCTTACACCCTGTATACATTTTACTACATAAATAAATATTATCACTTCCAGCCAAGTATCATCTTGCATGGAAGCCTTACAAATGGCCCTATACCCGTTCGTATGGCAACAACCGTTAATATCTACAATACCGGCTGAAATTGAACGAGAGGTTTTAGAAGCTCCTTTGCCTATGTTAGCCGGATTGCTGCTCACTTCAGGACGGTTGGATACAAGCGGGATCACCTTTGAAGAGGTAAGTTGGTGTTCAAGGTTTTCGGGTTCGATTCCCGGGGGGGAAACACAAAGTTGATATTTGCCTATTGATCACTTTATGAGATTTTCCCCAGTTTGGTTAGGACAATGCAGGCTGAATCCACCTGATTGTCTGGAAGAAAACGGATTCCGTGCTTCGGAGGTCGACTATGTGTAGTTGTTTATGAAGAAGTTGAAATTAATTGTGGTATGTGTGTGTGTATGTTTGAGTATGTGTGTGTGCGTGCGTGTATGGGTGTGTAAGACTGCACCAGTATCTTTAAAGTATATGGAAAAGGTGTGCCATATATTTTTACAGCTTATCAGAGTATAATATTTTCTGTCTCTTTCCCCCACAGGGCATGCTGATAGACCTGTCCCACTCTTCCAAAGTTCTGTTCTGTCAGGGCGACGAAGCTACTATACTACCCACATCTAGTTTCAAAACATTGAAGACTGCGCTACAAATGGAGTACAAAAAAGATAGGATTGAAGATACCAAGACTAGGAATGTGATGATTTCGGAGGCGTTTTTGAGGTTGGTCTCACACACACACACACACACACACACACACACACACACACACACACACACACACACACACACACACACATACACACATACACACACACATACATACATACACACACACACACACACATACATACACACACACATACATACATACATACACACACACACACACACACACAAACTCTCAACACTGCACTTCAAATTGAGTAAAAATAACTGCATTCAGGATCTGCACTGTATCTTTCACTCACACACACACACACACACTACAGCATGTTTTTTTTATACACATGTTTTTCACAGTCATTTTGTTTCCGACCACCGCACGCATCCTTAGTTGTTATATTATTATTTATACTAACTTTTTACTGCCTTCGTGGTCTAGTGGTCTGAGCCATGGGCTCTCGATCCGGAGGTCCTGGGTTCGATTCCCAGGGGGGGAACACAAAGTTGATATTTGTTAATTTATCCCTTTGTGAGATTTTCCCCCAGTTTGGTTAGGACATTGCAGGCTGAATCACCTGATTGTCCGAGAAGAAAAAGGGATTCCGTGCTTCGCTGTCATTGATAGTGGTTACACAAACCATGTCAGAGGCCTATTAGCTGTGCTATTAGGTTTAAAAACTCTGACACCAGGGTTCATCGGGTCGATCGACTTGATACTCATACGACAGAAGAAGAAGGCTAGCTTTTTATATTATTTCAGGTTATTCGTGGACATTCTTGGCGATTTCTGGAAATACTTCTCAGTGGGAGAGTTGAAAGATGGCGATTTCGGGAAAGGAAACATTATATTTGACGTAAGTTATTTTATCATTTGTTATACAGGGTGTTATTTTGCAGTCAGTATTAGTAAAATGCCTCCGTGTAATGCATAAGGCCACTATTTATACTCAATGTCAAAGCTTTGAATGTCGATATGGCCAAAAGTGGCCACTTTTAGCAAGATCGATATTCAAACCTTGCTGGATTATATAATTCAAAAGCCCGATGGATTACAAAATGAAGAATTACTTCCGATTTTCGCAAAACGTAAAATATTCACTAATATGTTTATATTTGAGACACAATAAATTTATTTCTTGGGAGGGCGCTGGGGAGCTCATCGAACCACCTTACCCTAAAGGGTTATAGGAAGTTCAGATAAACCCTTCTCAAAATCTTCCGTCTTATTCTCTTCAGACTTTTTAGTCAGTGGTCATATGTAACTTAGGCTCGTATTTATAAAGCGATCTCAAGATTGAGAGCAATATTAAGTATGGATTTGACAGGCCATTATGTACTGAAGTGACATTTCTAATACGAACTCAAACTCGCTGTCACTCTTGAGAGCTGATTATAAATACTGGCCTTACAAATCAATGGGGATAAAAACGCAAAGCTAATTGCAGATGGCGCCACTGTTGAGTTTTCCAAAAGAGACCAATGAGAAGACACAAAACTGACATTGATATTGATATTGACAGATTACTGACCAATCACAGGAAAAAGGAACTCTCAGTTTTTAACCCCATTTTTTTCATTACAGAAAGAGTCATTCATCAAAAACACTACACAGAAACAGAACCAATACTTCCTCGAATGGTTCACGGAAACCGCCATGTTCAACCATTTCATCCAAAACATGGCCGCCATGACACCCGTCAACTGTCAAACGCCAAACGTCAATTTAACGTCAAACGTCAGCGAAACGTCAAAGTTAGTGGACGCTCCTTTGCCGGATTTCTACGATTTATTCAACGAAAGAGTGAAAAGTAGAACCAATATGGAGACAAATAAGTTTGATAAAAGTAATTATAAGAGCGCCATGAATAAAAGGATGAAATTGTTGAAAACTAAGTTGAAGGAATTAGTGGCTTAGTTCTTCTATATTGTTGAAATAATAAAAATAACTGGTTTTTTCTATTTATTATCCAATCGATCACTTTTAAAAAAACGGGTTGCACTGTGAACTTAATCACAATATTATTTTTTTTAATGCGCAAATTGAAAAAGAAATTGAGTGAACGGAATATGCGTCATTGTCTGTCATAGGCGTCATTCTAATTTTGAATTTTACAATATTATGGAGGAATTGCAAATTTAATGTTTATTTTTAAGTATACATTGCTTTATTTTTGGCTTCTAAAGTGATGTACTTTACTGATGATGTACTAATGATGTACTTTTAAAGAATTTATATTGACGTAATTACTTATGAAAACTTATTCTTTTTATATTAATACCCAGTGCGACATGTTTCTAACTTTTTAACTCTTTTTTTTATTAAAAAATCGAGTCAGACCACTAGTATGAATATGAGTGCATGCACACATATTAAATGGGACATAAAGTGCTTGGATGATGTCTGCTCCATACATTAGCTCAGTGGAATAAAATAAGTAGGGTGATGATTATCCTACCTAATTTCGCGTGACAAATGACTGCTTAATGGGGATAAAAATGCAAAGCTAATTGCCTTTGGCGCCACTGTTGAGTGTTCCAAAAGAGACCAATGAGAAGTCACAAAACTGACATTGACTTTGACAGATTACTGACCAATCACAGGAAAAAGGAACACTCAACAGTAGCGCCATTAAGTTCTCAATTTTTAACCCCATCCGATTTTTGAATTTTGCCCTATGTAATGTAATAAAAAATGTATTTTAATTTTAATAGTTTCAGATCTGAAAATATGATTTCAGGATTACTTTTTTTATGTCTCGATTTTAAAGCTCGAGTTGAGTATACGAAAAATATTTTAAACTCTAGATGGCGTTAAAAAACTAAATTATCTACGACTTTGAATCCTTGCGGCGCAGTATCTCCGTTGCGCAAAATGTCCAAAAGGTTTTAGACAGAGAATGTCTAAAAAGATTGGATTAGGTCTTGGGACATTTTGCGAAAAGAGACATTTTGCGACGATACCCTTTAAAATAAAAATAAAATACATCCATGTTATTTGAGAGAAGTTTGTTTTCAATTTGAGTTAGGTATTTGTTTTAAATTGTTGACTGTATCTAGACTGCCATATATTTCTGTACAGTGCATGACGAAAGTAAGAAAATCTCTGTAGTTCTAAGTAGTTTAAGTAGAAATAACTATTAAGTAGTTACACTAGCATTCAAATTATGTTTTTTAATATAAACCCATATCGGAACTGGTCAAAATTAATTATGTGGGTATTAATTTTGACTTTGGTGCCGATTCGGCTGTAGATACAACTTAAGTTTAGTCCTGTCGCTTTCTAAATATTGAACAAAAATGAGGCAAACACAGCAAATCCTGTCAATATTTTTTTTAAAACACGATCACACTCATAGCCCCCAATAGGATTCTCTGTATCGGGGTGCCATGGACATACACAGAAACATCCGCAAAGAACACCCAGACCCAGAAACAGACATTTAAATTCATCATTCAAATGTCTGCCCCGGCCGGGAATCGAACCCGGGACCCTCTGCTTAGCAGGCAGATACACTGCCAACTAGGCTGTGGGGGCCGTCAAAAAATTACATTAAACGCCAAAAATAATGGCATGCTTAAATGGATCTGTCGTATTTCACGCACTATAAGTCACTTTGACAGGATTAAAATCAGCTGTTTTGTTGCTTTATTTAAAACTAGCTGGTGCCCGCGACTTCGTTCGCATTGAAGTATGCGAAAGTAATAAATAAGTTTTTAAATCAGGGAATTTCTCTATCTTGCTTGCTGTAGCTAAAACAAACAATTGCTCAGCGCTACTCTCGCGACGTGAACATGCAACATACAACTGGCCGACAACAACTGGCAAAAGCATTTTGGATCTTTGATCCACCCCAGCAGCCTTAAGAGTTTGACCTTGGGGTTTGTTGATAGTTATTGCTAATTGTTGGGAATGAGTGAAATTCTTGGTATAAAAACCGTTTTGCCCGTTCCATGTCCAGTGAGAATCTAAGCATGGATAAAGTCAAGTAGCGTGATTATTTTATCCTAAGTTTAAGTCCAGATAACACTCAGTTAATTACAAAAATATCCATCAAAATCGGTTAAAAACAATCAAACTTTAATTTCGTTTCTACCCCCTTAGTCAAGTGGCGTGATTAGTAGTATCATTATAAGTTTAAGTCCAGGTAACACTTAGTCGAAAAAAAAAACTACCAAAATCGGTTATAAAAACAATCAAAATTTAATTTCCTGTCTACCCCCTAAGTCATTTGGCGTGATTATTTATATCCTTGTTTACTGTCCAGGTAAAACTCAGTCAAATGAAAAAAGTCCCATCAAAATCAGTCCAGTAGTTTCTGAGATTTAATTTCCTGCCTACCTCCTAAGTTTATTGGCGTGATTATTTATATCCTTGTTTACTGTCCAAGAAAAACTCAGACAAATGAAAAAATCGGATGGGGTTAAAAATTGAGAACTTAATGGCGCTACTGTTGAGTGTTCCTTTTTCCTGTGATTGGTCAGTAATCTGTCAAAGTCAATGTCAGTTTTGTGACTTCTCATTGGTCTCTTTTGGAACACTCAACAGTGGCGCCAAAGGCAATTAGCTTTGCATTTTTATCCCCATTAAGCAGTCATTTGTCACGCGAAATTAGGTAGGATAATCATCACCCTACTTATTTTATTCCACTGAGCTAATGTATGGAGCAGACATCATCCAAGCACTTTATGTCCCATTTAATATGTGTGCATGCACTCATATTCATACTAGTGGTCTGACTCGATTTTTTAATAAAAAAAAGAGTTAAAAAGTTAGAAACATGTCGCACTGGGTATTAATATAAAAAGAATAAGTTTTCATAAGTAATTACGTCAATATAAATTCTTTAAAAGTACATCATTAGTACATCATCAGTAAAGTACATCACTTTAGAAGCCAAAAATAAAGCAATGTATACTTAAAAATAAACATTAAATTTGCAATTCCTCCATAATATTGTAAAATTCAAAATTAGAATGACGCCTATGACAGACAATGACGCATATTCCGTTCACTCAATTTCTTTTTCAATTTGCGCATTAAAAAAAATAATATTGTGATTAAGTTCACAGTGCAACCCGTTTTTTTAAAAGTGATCGATTGGATAATAAATAGAAAAAACCAGTTATTTTTATTATTTCAACAATATAGAAGAACTAAGCCACTAATTCCTTCAACTTAGTTTTCAACAATTTCATCCTTTTATTCATGGCGCTCTTATAATTACTTTTATCAAACTTATTTGTCTCCATATTGGTTCTACTTTTCACTCTTTCGTTGAATAAATCGTAGAAATCCGGCAAAGGAGCGTCCACTAACTTTGACGTTTCGCTGACGTTTGACGTTAAATTGACGTTTGGCGTTTGACAGTTGACGGGTGTCATGGCGGCCATGTTTTGGATGAAATGGTTGAACATGGCGGTTTCCGTGAACCATTCGAGGAAGTATTGGTTCTGTTTCTGTGTAGTGTTTTTGATGAATGACTCTTTCTGTAATGAAAAAAATGGGGTTAAAAACTGAGAGTTCCTTTTTCCTGTGATTGGTCAGTAATCTGTCAATATCAATATCAATGTCAGTTTTGTGTCTTCTCATTGGTCTCTTTTGGAAAACTCAACAGTGGCGCCATCTGCAATTAGCTTTGCGTTTTTATCCCCATTGATTTGTAAGGCCAGTATTTATAATCAGCTCTCAAGAGTGACAGCGAGTTTGAGTTCGTATTAGAAATGTCACTTCAGTACATAATGGCCTGTCAAATCCATACTTAATATTGCTCTCAATCTTGAGATCGCTTTATAAATACGAGCCTAAGTTACATATGACCACTGACTAAAAAGTCTGAAGAGAATAAGACGGAAGATTTTGAGAAGGGTTTATCTGAACTTCCTATAACCCTTTAGGGTAAGGTGGTTCGATGAGCTCCCCAGCGCCCTCCCAAGAAATAAATTTATTGTGTCTCAAATATAAACATATTAGTGAATATTTTACGTTTTGCGAAAATCGGAAGTAATTCTTCATTTTGTAATCCATCGGGCTTTTGAATTATATAATCCAGCAAGGTTTGAATATCGATCTTGCTAAAAGTGGCCACTTTTGGCCATATCGACATTCAAAGCTTTGACATTGAGTATAAATAGTGGCCTTATGCATTACACGGAGGCATTTTACTAATACTGACTGCAAAATAACACCCTGTATAACAAATGATAAAATAACTTACGTCAAATATAATGTTTCCTTTCCCGAAATCGCCATCTTTCAACTCTCCCACTGAGAAGTATTTCCAGAAATCGCCAAGAATGTCCACGAATAACCTGAAATAATATAAAAAGCTAGCCTTCTTCTTCTGTCGATCGAC
>JARACY010005903.1:0-19798 GCA_029255725.1 Scrobipalpa atriplicella
ATGTTCCACATTCAGCAGATTGCCGCGAATCCCCTGCAGCCACATTATCTTGAGTTAATCTATTAGTGCCAAGCCGAAAGCTTGATTTTAAACTGCCATTTTAAGATTATTGTATAATTGCTATAATTGTCCCTATTTATGAATGTATGCATATTTTTAATAATGTTTGTCAGATGTGTAGTTGATCTACTAAATTAAATTTCTAATCTCTTTTTATTTATATTATAATACCTCCTGAATGGAATTGACCCTCACCTTACCTTTGACCTATAAGCAAAAAATTGGAATTTCCTCTCCAATATGAAATTTCAAAATGTTTATGTATAAATTCATTTCATTTCAAACAGTGGTTTCCTTTTGGGTGACTTCGCCGACATTTTTTTATCCCGAGACCCGTGTTCGTATACATAAAATATGAGTGTAGATCTCAGAACGTATAAATTATTTATTAACTTTTTCATTTTCTAATGTGGCTTTTGTTTGTTGGGTTTGTGTGTTATTTTCCCCATGATTTTCCTATCATTTAAGTGACAAATCATATGAAACATGACAAAATTAAAAGTAATACCTATACCTACACGATTTTGAGCTTATATCACTTCATAATTAAAAATCTGAAATACGCAGCAGGTCAATAATCTATGAATATATAAATAGTGTGCTTCAACGGCGATACACCAATATTTATCATCTTCATCAGCTCTAAACGTCTCCACCAAGGGACACGAGCATGTATAATATGGAATAAGGCGATCGGACCTTGTATGGATTGGTCAACTTCATACAACCTTTGAATTTCTTCGTAGGTGTGTGCAGTTTTTCTCAAAATGATTTCATTCACCGTAAATGCGTCAAATAAACATACATACTTATGAAATTCGGAAACCAAAATGCGCAGGAGGCAGCGGCATCAATATTAATTCAATGAAAGAATGGAATCATTTCTGCCTGCCTCCTTCCTTTCCTTCCATGCCTAGTTTCACAATGTACAATTATTGTTGTCTGTATGTCAGGCGTAATTATGACGCCGTTCCCTGCCGCCCTTTCACGGCTGTATTCCCTTGACAAATGAACTTTTACCTTTTGTTACTTGTTTTGTACTGTTATTTCGCGGATACCTTCATTACGGAGTTTCGGCAATACGCGCTGGAGAGTGACATGTTCACTCGGGCGGAGATAATGTCTTATGTGACTAATTTTAAGTCCTGTAATGTTTATGAGACAGATTTTGTTTGGGTAATAAGGTATACAGTCAATGTCCTTGAAATGATCCTGAAAAGGTTACATACACATGCTGTTAATATTAATGTCACTAATCAATGCTCTATATAGCCGCCTCGCCGAAAATATATTTTTGTTATATTTTCTTAGCGCGCTGGGTAAGCACTTGATACAAGTCTTAAACAGTGGCTGATCGAGACGAGTCTGAGTCGAAGATAGAGACAATTTGTTTAAAAGGCTTTGACATCCCAACAAATTGACAGACAGAGAACATATTGTAAAGGAGTTATCAAAATTTTGTTACCTATATGTAAGTATTGAGCCTGTAAGATTTATAGGATAGTCACATCAATATCATCTAATACCTCAAATGACCTCTACCTATCTGAAAAACCTTTAGTATTCAGAGCAATGCATTGAATCCCGAAGCTTATCTCGCTTGTCAAAGCCTGTCAGGGCCCAGGCAGTCGGGCGCAGACTCTTGTTCAGCTGGCTATAAAAGTTTACAATCTATCTGTATTCTATTTGTGCCAGCATTTTCGTTCCGCATCCAAAGAAAAGCAAATACCATGTTTTCTTTTATCTGCTGTAACGTATTTCTTACTGTAATGTATTTCTGGAATTCACCTGAAACTACAGGCTGTCTTATGTTTGTGTTACGTCTATTAAAGATATAAATGTCATCAAGACAGGATAGTGTTTTGCTGTAATATGAAGTTCCGGACCTTTATAATACGACGAGAAAAAAAAATTGTTCATTCCATGATTGAAGAAGAAGAAGGAGGAGATTCCGTAATTATTTTATCGTTTTCAGTCCAGCAATATAGGGTATTATTTTCTTTAAAAGCAACAAAAACAATGAGAAAGACAGATTGGTCCCTAATCCAGAAACCTTAACTCCACAATTTGATGAAATGATGACACAAAGGCCGAGAAGCTGCAGTAGGTACTTACTCAACAGGGGCATTCTGAAAAATACAAAGACACAAAGCATAGGAAAAGGTAGATTTCATTCAAAGGAAGTTGTTGACTTTCCAACTTTGATGTAAAAGCTTTACGGTATGAAAGATTTTTCGTCAAATATTAAGAATCGTAAATTGTAGCTCTTTAAAGTAAAATAAAAATATATTTTCTATGTGTAAGTGCTTTTAAAAAGAACTTAAAATAAATGTTCGTAAGTCAAATATGAGTTAGTAAGTAGTATTACTATTTCAATACAAAATTAAATAAAACTTTTCATCATAATGTAATAATTATTATAATGAAAATAATACGCTGAATTCTCTGAAAATATAATACCTACGCATTCTATACAGATTTGTGTTGTTTTACAATTAACGTTCACATAACACGGAACTCTAATTGAGTTTTATAATGAGTTAATATTATATTACCATTCTCTGTATGTACTCATTGTTATGTTTGGAAACATACTTATATTATGTCTCTACTTAAACAAGGTGTCACATCTCTCGACGTTTATGTAAGCAGATATATAGGTAGGTGAAAAACCACGTGAGCATATCTCCTCAGGAAAGAGTGGTTAGTATCGCAGGTAGAATTATTATCCTTTCGTTTTTAAAGGAAATCGAGTTCATTCGTGTATAAAAAAAATAGACGGTAAACTATCAACTGTGTAGAATATCGGGCGATATCACTGACAAAGTATGCGCACGACACGCCCCACTGCATTCCGCATCTGTTCGCGTCTATTGAATTGAATCCGACCGATTGAACCAGTAATATTCTTTTGAATCTACCCCCTATTGTTCCAAACAATCAGCTGATTGTGCAAAAGCATGGAACACTTGCATTGCTACCAGTCTTTTGTAGTAAATTTCAGACAGAATA
The DNA here is from genome assembly GCA_029255725.1 of Scrobipalpa atriplicella. Classification (NCBI taxonomy): domain Eukaryota; kingdom Metazoa; phylum Arthropoda; class Insecta; order Lepidoptera; family Gelechiidae; genus Scrobipalpa; species Scrobipalpa atriplicella. Next base: position 3,073 of record JARACY010005903.1, read on the forward strand.
GCACCAGTAATGCTTCTGGAAAACCATTTCGTTTCCCATTGTACAGTATAAATTCGGCAAACTGTTGTACGACTGAATGCAAGCAATATTGTGAAAGCGTCGAATGGTACATTCAAATTTGGCAGTCGGAACGAAGCCACAGTGAAGGAAAGAGCAGTAAACTGTCTCAATAACGTCCTTAAAGTTGTTGCCAACGTTTAATGCTTTATTGCATGGCATTTGGGAATGTCAGTTCAGTACACTGATCTGCCATTTTTAGCAAAGCCAGTTCCGATAGGGTAGTTATGAAGCGATTCTGGGTACGGTACGATGCGTGTTTTCTATACTATAAACCAAGGCACTTACAAAGAAACAGCGTTTTCCCTCGCCACGCTGAGTGGTCCAGGCAGTATGAAAATTGGCTTAGACCGTGTGAGCTCGCTTGCATCACTTCTGTTTTACTGTACCTTACTGCCACTGTGACAAAACTAGGGCCCAGCGTGTAGGCATAAATTATTTCTGCTTAAATTTCAACGGAAATGATTCGAATTATTAGTAAAACGACTATTCTAGACTTGAACGGATAAGTCTAGTATTTATGATTGAATGCTATAGTCACTGTGAACACCTAATGCGAATAAGTACTTATCATGCCTTTATTCGAAAGTTAACTCTCCCACTCTATCACACTGACTTTTTACTTTTTATAAATTCCTTACAATATGGAAATATACATATGCTACATACAATATTCTTTACGAAATAGAAATAAGTCACAGGCTAAAACAAGAACGACTTACAAGAACGCATGTTAAAAACGCCATGTTTTTTCAACGTTCAGGTCGCTCAAAAGAATTATAACGGGAAGGTAGAGGAAGGAATTTGCTGGCGGAAGTGTGCGGATGACAGCGCCCACGGGCCGCCGCTGGAGCGGAGACCGGGACAAAAGACCGAATCCGGATTGAGAAGTGCTTTTTGACTTTTGTCATATTTGATGGGTTTTGTCATATTTTCTACCAGTGTCTTTAAAGCTTCTGAATGAGCTTGCTTTGTTGACTCTTATCTCGATATTTTGGACAGATAGCGATTTGGAATAAATAATGTTGGATAAAAAAAAATACATTTCCATGCGTAGGTTAAAATTTAATTATGAAAGGCTGTTGCCAAAATCGATGTTCGGTATGAAAAAGTATTGACCAAGAGGGTAATAGTACTACCAATTCATCTAAACTTGCAAAAGATCAAAACTTTTTGTAACACAAAGTTACAATGTCCAATTTAAAATACATAACACAATGAAACGGTCACAAGCACATCAACAAAATGAAACTTCCCAGTTCCGCGGTAAGTGTTGCAGTTCTCCGGACATCCGGCCGGCGCTTTAATTGTTTTCAAGCGATGCAAAGTTGGTCTTCTCGAGTGCGTTTCCTAGTTGACGTTGGACCCGATAAACCCTGATGACAGAGTTTTCAAAACGACTAGCACAGCTGACATGTTTTGTGTAACTACTATCAAGAATGCGGCCCGGACCAAAAGCTTAACATGTCATCCGAAGCACGGAATCCATTTTATTACAGACAATCAGGTAATTCAGCCTGCAATGTCCAAACCAAGCTGGAGAACTTTGTGTTTTTCCCATCATAATCAAACCTACTACCTCCTGATATGGCTCAGACTACTAGACCACCAGAGTCAGTAAATGTTTAACTTGCAGTTTTCCGGACATCCAGCCGGCGCTTTAATTGTTTACAAGCGATGCAAAGTTGGTGTGCGCAGAGGGAAGTTGTTGTAACCGTGCTCTCTGAAGCCCCAGCTAGTTGGGCTAATAACGCCACCACGGCAAGGGTGTCATGTATGGATAATATAGTACGCTAAATTTGTAATGTGTAGTGCATTGCATAGTTTGGTTATATACGGGGTGTAAGGGACAGCGTCTAGCAAACTTATAGGGGTTGCTCAGTCAACGACATTGAACAACTATCACCAGGATTTTTTTTCATCAAAAAATCTTTCCACGATAGTAAATCGCTAGAACAAGTCTGCTTCGAATTCCATACGTAACAGTCGAGATCCGATTGCAAAAGGCTAACCGGCAGCTAATAGGTTTGACCCGATGTTAGCCTGAGACCGTGTCGTGCTGTAACTCAATCACTATCGACTCTAGGAAGACGTGTACAGATTACAGATGTACATATTAGGAATTCACAAGACAAAAGAGGAATACATCGATCAAACATTGTATACCTACCTACTAGTGTACTATCAGCGAGTGAAGTGCTTATCAAAAGGCTTAACAATGTAGAGCATTATACTAATGGTGCCTTGAATGAAAAATGGAACCAAGTTTAGATTTCTATCAGCTAATTGGACGGTCTGACCTAATGTCTGACTGTTACGAACATTGTCTTGTTGTAACCATAAATTGTAACATTATTACTATCGATCTAGACACGTCGTTAGGGCGTTTGCGCACTCATCCATATTAGATTCGTATCAAATTCGTATAAAAAATAAAAAAAATGAAACGGACATGGATGGGTCCACAAGCTGTCAGTAAATTGTCATACGTTTACTGGGCCAATTCGAGTACAAATTGCATACGAGTCTAATATGGATGAGTGCACAAACGGCCTAAGTTAACATAGAAATTTATGTTACTCTTCCATACATACATACATATAATCACGCCTTTATCCCTAATGGGGTAGGCAGGGTGTAAACAACCTAAACATAGGTCGTTATGCCACGTCTGACAAATTTTGAGGGTTATTCCAGATGGAACTGTATATTGCTATAGTGACAGGTTGTCAGCCCATCGCCTAAATTACAATACTGAAACCCTCGAATCCCTTAGCTGACTTTTACAGCATGCCCGGGAGGATATGCAGCTGGCACATTCTATGTTTTTCTCTCACTCCCAGTCCAGCATGGAGGGTATTACTCTTCCACGTCAAAAATAAGCAAAATTTCATCACTGAATATGATTTCATAACGTTGTCAATAACCCATGTATTACAATCATAGTATAATATTGACGATCACGATCATAACTCAGACTACGACGTGCAGATACTAATTAATACCTACATAGCCTAATCGATCATTTTAATCAATTAGCCAATTTCTCTCCAAAATCTGAAAAAGCATTGTTTGATATTTCGTGCACCAAATACCAGACATTTGCCCTCTAATAGACCTGCTCTTCACAATCACTAATAATTGATAAGATTAGCTCGTCAGTGGCTCTCAATTACTTAACTCTCTTAAGATAGAACTCAGCTAATGACAGTGATAGGATTATCCTTAAATTCCAGTTTATTTGGCCTTTCCATTGAAATTAATAAGGTGTAATCATTTTGAGTGATCTAGCTTGTTCATTGGAGTCAGCGATCTGTGATTAATTATTGGAAATTAAAAATTTAATTGCACGTAACAAAAATTATATTATGCAGAGTAAAGTGATTGATGAGGAATGTTATTTGGAAATTCCAAAAAAATGTGACGCGAGAGATTTTATATTAGAGTAAACAAGTATAGGATGCGCTATTCTATTGTTATATATTGAAACTCAGTATGAAAATAAATAGCTAGAGGTACCTACTCGTAAATAAAAAACATAGAAAGTAGAAAGGACGCCATAAATAAATAAAAAGCTAATTATCCCGAAAAGTGATCAAAACAGTTACATTCGTACCTTGTTTGATCCCTTGATTTAGATTTCACGGCACAATACGTAACCCTTCTGACCTAAATAACTTCAGGCTCCGAGCAAACTCGCGAAGGGTCGCGAAGTTTATCTAAGCCTCGATACCGGTACAGAAAGTGTAAACACTTTACTGATAAATGAGTATTACGAATTGAAAAAATTATAAAGGTAACAAACAGTTCGTAAATGGGCCACGATACAGATTTTCCAAATAGGTGTTTAACTATAGGTATACTACTATACCTATGTCTTTATAGTTGAAAACACATTTCTAAAATCTTGATACTTAAGTACCTATGTCTTTTTAGTTGAAAACACATTTTCTAAAATAAATTATACTTAAGTGTTCGCAACTAAGGTTCAAAGTAGTTCAGTTACCAAAACTGTTTATTTCATAGTGTTTTCAGCTACTTAAAAATTCTTTTACGTGTAATTTTTTTTGACTTATATATATATAAAACACCTATTTGTACAGATTATAGGTACCTATAAGTACTGGTTTGATAAGGTTAGGTCGCACCCCTACGGGTCAATAAAATCAAATGACGAGCTCGCAATTAACCAGACCCTGGGGCTCCGTCGGCTCCAGTAAAAACAATCGAATCACCTCGATACGCGCGAATAAAATTGGATTAGGTATAACAAAAAAAAAAACGACTACCCGTACGTTGTGTATAACTACGTTGATAGTAAAAAGAAACGGCATAAGTACCTTTGGTTAGTAAAAACAATCTTATATGAAAAGCGTAAAGAAAGCTAAAATAAAAGGCAAACCGAAATAAATAAAATAAAATTACAACATATATACTCGACTACTACTCGACTAACTGTACATTGTAATATTCACTCATTCACAAATGCTTAACAAAAACAAAGAAATCGACGCCATGGTCGAAATCAGCTGAAAGAAGAATCAATCAAAATAATAACAAGGAAATGACCTCTTATGATGCAAATGTGGAACTTACAACAAATGCGAAACAAAATGTTTACCCTATCTCTCTTTCTCTATTAATATTTAGTAATTTGCTGCGTCTATTTTAAAATAACGAAGATTGGAATCTGGGAGATAATTGAAATAAGAGATCCGCAAAAAGTTAGTAGATAATTAAATAAAGGACCCCTTCATCTACTACTAAAGACGTTCTCTCAAAGTTTCATGGACACAATAAACCCTTTAAACTTGTTGAAACTTGAACTCCTTAGTTCACTCGACTGCACCTTTCCGTTAGGGTCAGTTTATACTGGGAAGAGACGCGACACAAACACGACGCGGCGCGAAGCAGCTTGAAGATGCATCTCGTTGTAGCATAAAATGACAGACCAGACTGCACTGCGCGGCGTAGCGCTACGTAACGCGACGCTGTGACAAATTTTCGAGTTCTAATGGGCGCTTTTCCACTAGACGTCACGTCAACGGCAACGGCGACGGCACGGCGACGATCACGTGATAATATCTATGGGAATCGATGACATGTGTAACATTACCCTACCTAGCCCTATTTTTTTTTTAACCCTAATTAAGAAAAGAGAAGTAAAAGAAATTAATGAAGATTTAGAAAAGTTAAATGTTGAGAATTTAAAGGTCGATTTTAGTAAATGTAAAGATGAAATTTAAGAAACGAAAACTTTAATTAAAATTCTTCAGTTGCAAGTAAATCACTTCAAGAAAATTATTATTACTACACTTAAACGCGACACTAATCGTAGATAGAGCACGGATCCATCAGACACGAATCCCAGAAGGCTGGACATGGACAAGGCTGAAGACACTGTAAATAGAGGAAAAGAAAGAACTTAAAGTAACAGAATTGGTTTCAATTTAATGAGATTAGTATTTGGCCAAATGAACGTCTAGTAGTATAATAGGACCTAAAGTTGCGAACCGCTGTTGTAACCCCTGAACTTTAATGACTCGAATGGTATAACCTACTTTGCCTAATGATAGTTAAATAGAATAGAAAATACTTAATTTACGAAAGTGATGATGAAGATGAATAGAATAAAAATAATCCTAATATTTAGCAAATGTTCAACAATAAAGATTTTAGAGGGTGAGGAAGACTAATAATCTTAGCATTCAAATATATTGTAAGAAATTTGCTGTTTCAAACAAGATAAAACTACAACAGCATTTTTGCGTTTTTGGTAAAGCCGGGGCACCGCCCTTTCCCGCCACCGTGCAGTGCTCCTCGTCAGCCAGACTTTGGACAGAGCTCCTCCAATATATTTAATCCTGATATGAGGGGAAGTATCTTTAATTCAAGTCAAAATGCAATATTTTTGTCAGTCAGTCTAGTCATACTTTACTAAGTATACAAAAGGACAAGAGGATATATCCATCAAATCTAGGTTTGTTCCTGAACCTAGTGTATGGTTAGGTATTCCAAATGAAAACCTTTTCAATATTCATAAACTTAATTTGAAAATAATGTATTTCATTTTTGTATTTAATGATGTGGTAACTTTAGTTTTACTGTGATTTTAATATCAGGATTTCTTTTGAATTTACATTTACTGAGTTTAATGGAACAAATGAATTCACGACATCTAGATTTACTTGTTTACTAGAATTGTGAATCTATGAAAATTATATATTTGAAAACAAAACATTAATCTTCCATTACAAGTTTGAAAGAATCTATTCAAAATAAAAGAAAATGAAAATATGAAGAGAATTTACTGCAATCAAAACATATTTTAAACTTTTGCAGAATCTACTTTAAGTTAAAGGTAAATATTTATTTTCAACCTTCTACTAAAAAGTAACATCAATTTTGTATTTTAAAATTGTCAAACCTAGTTTCTTTGAACTAAGTAATAAGAAATGGTGAATCGAACTGTACTTGTATAGTTTCCCATTCTTTATTTAGAGAAAACTATTAAGGCTTTGTCTTAGCTTGGCCTAGTAAGCTCAAATCCAACATCACCTTCATAAAAGTAACTTCTTTATTTATTACTTTTGACATCGCAAACTTTCTATGCAACTCCGTATAAAATGTAAAAGGCTGGTAATAAACATTTTGTTAAATAATATCAAAACAATAAGAAACTTTATACGAATAAAAGTTACGGAAATGTAACTCTCTAAATGCTTAAAATTTCCACTGCTTGGCATTTGAGTATGGCCTTGAATCTAAATATGACATTCATTCTAAATCCGTTAAAAATGTTAGTTAGATAACTGTTACTTAAATGTCATTAGTAAAATTGCTGATGAGAAAATATTCATAAAATGGAATTAAATGTTTCCTGAATTAGGTATAAAAAGATGTTTCAAAAGATGATTAAACTTTGCATTTCTGAATTTTGAATAATATTTAGTTGTACTCAAAATATGTAGTAGAACATTAAATACTGAATAAAAGTAGATATTACCTTTTCAAAACTGTAAATGTCACCCTTTTGGTTGGAACATCCACGTCTCGGAATCAAACCGGAACTGCAGTACCTAAATATTCTAAAATAATAATATCCGTTCCTATCAGTACAGTAGTAGTATCCTTTCAAGATTCTCGAAGGTCCGCCAAATTCCCGGAATGTCCACCTAATATTATTGAAGATTCGAATTCCCGGTAGGTACACCTAATATTCTTGAAGATCCATCGCATGTCCGGAATGTCCACCTATATTGAAGATCCGTCGAATTCACGGTAGGTACACCTAATTCTGATATCAATATCCTAAACAATCTGGCTATACTACTAACAAATTAACAATAATCTAAAACCACGCCTCAAATATCTGCAGGGTAAATCTAAGAACAATGTATCAACAAATTCGAACTATTTTTGAAACTATTTCTCACTAATAAAAATTGTACGATTTAAAATGGATGAGTGACCGCTGATGGATGGGTGACCGCTTCTCACGTCTGACTCGAACTAGCTTAAAAGTAGTACAAAAGTTCCGCAACAAGATAAATAATTTCTGGATATCGACATGTCGTGCTACTACACCACCGAATTTGCTATGGAGGAATAAGTGCGACTACATTTTTTTAATTAATCTCCGAACTTTTATTAAACATACCAGAATGTAGGTCAACTTTTCACTCAAATTTACACTAATCTATTGAAATAACGTCATACCAAAACGTACCCTCCGACGCACAAAATCCTGAAACAATCTTACTTTGCAAAATAACCAACAACTATATCGCAGTCCCGTGACCTAACGAGAAACTATCCCGCGGAAGAAAGTGTAAATAATTTAAACGAAATCGAACCTACGATCTAGCTCACGCACTATGAGTACCGAAGGCTCTAACCAAATGCACCTACGAGGCAAAGCGCTCAACGTACTACCTACCGTTCCGTACCCGCACATCGTGGTTATAACTACCTACCGTTCCGTACTTTTATTTTCGTTCAAGCAAAATATAATTTCTTAAAAATAGGTACACTTAAATCTCAGCTTCACACATATTCAATAAAATAAAACGTATGGAAAATTCCTGAAAATGTACACATAAAATTATCGTAGGTAGAATTCACAATCCGAAGTAAAAATGTAGAATGTACACGGAGATAAGCTAAAACACATGACAATGATGTAGAACCAGAATATCACAGATTTTAACCAACATACTACAAGATTCTAACTTATGAAAAATGTGAATTTCGTTTACGTAGTTACAATGACTAGGAAACAAATATGGCAGACACGGCTTAGTACCGACACTCATACTCATACGCTTTTTCTTACGTTACGCGATTAAAAAACTTTATATTTCACTGTTATATTCTGTATCTACGAAATATAAGGAAAGATCTGACCAGATAAATAGCTGCAGACGCCATGGCACCACCAGCACCCGTCGCTTTCCCTGGAACCAAGAAGCCTCTTCAAAGTTGCGACCGTCGCTCCCGGCGCCTTTCCAAAAGTGAAAACAACCGCATGTTTTCCCAAGGAAGCGTCTGTGTAAAACGACAAAATTACGATTACCACGGAATACTTGAAAATCGCTAATGAATCAAAACTTTTATAATTCGTCGAGTAATAACCAATGGTAGCAATTCGTAGTAACCAAAAATCATGACTTAACCAATAGAATTTCACACCTGTCTCTGTCGCTCATAAGAGAACAAAAAGGGACGGCAACAATCTCAGCCAAGATTTTTCCAACACTACCCTCCACGAATCAATAGCATTGGCTCCCGGATTCGAACCTGAAGTTAGCCTAGGAGGCTAGCTCTAAAAGTATTCTAATTTGAGAACAGATGGCGCTTTTCCCATTTATTACAAAATTAAGGATTTTACGTAAAATACATGAGAAATTAATTCGAAAAATTATTAAATTGTTACAATCGTTCTTTTTAATCAATTCCCACCATTTATTTAATCAGAAGTTTGATCAAATTTCGCAACAATTCCGTATAGAATGTGCCAGCTCCATCCCATGAATTTTAGTGTGGCGCTGCATGTAAGAGAAAATATCAAATATATGATATGAACAACCAATAGACCTTCCACGTAATACAATGAGTTTTTATCTTAGGGTCATTTTGTATTGCGATTCTATGTATGTACATGGAACAAGAAGTTTTATATTGTATGATCTTGACGGTCTAGTTAGTTCCTTTTTTCGCCACACTCAATACACCATAAACACGGAGAGGCACTGTAATCCTTTCAGACATTGATGAAAGAACTAGTCAGTCATTTGATTTACATTATTTTTGTTTCGTTTTAATGTAAATGGTATTTGATGTTTATAATAATTTGACAAATATTTATACCGTATTTTATAATGGTCAATATTTGAATTAAATGGATTAACAAGCAATATTGTTATCAAAATAGCAAGTTTATTTCTGAATGCTATTGGTTCATATTTGAATAATCAAAATACTATTATTCAAGTTTATTTTAATTTATGAACATGATCGTTATTTTTCGAACAATATTCAACTAATTATTAATCTGAAAGTATGTAAACTTTTGTTTACTTGCAGATTCTCTTCTCGCGGTGGTCATACAACTATCTGACCAATAAGAGCTCAGATGCGATTTCGTCTGAAATGGCGCAAAATTCAAAATGTCTTAAATCGATTTTGATGAATTATAATTTTACAAATAGATATTTTTTATCAAATCAAGCTATTTGTAAGAAATATTATATTTGTGTGGTGACGGTGCGCCTAAATATGACGGCGTATCGTTACACATGCCGTGACGGTGCCGTGCCGGCAAGTGGAAAAGCGTGTCATATAATTTCATTGATTTTCATACATTATCTCACCTACGATATCGTCGACGGTACCGTGCCGTCGCCGTTGCCGTTGACGTGCCGTCTAGTGGAAAAGCGCCCATTGTCTTTTGCATAGTAAATGAAGTTCTACCCATATGGTATCACATCACACTCTTGAAAACTATGTAATAAGATAGACATTTCTGTGTACAATAAAGTATTATTTGATTTTGATTTGATTTGACATTTCATTGACAGAACTCGAAAATTGCTCGTAGCGCCGTCTGGTTCAGCCGGTCAGTTCTAGACACAACGAGAACGAGAGGCATCTTCAAACAGTTTAACGCCGCGTCGTTTCCCGGCGTGAACTGAAAACCCTACACTGAAACTATCCGGCACCTGAAGTGCCCTGAATTTTGCAAAGGGTTGTTAAATGCAGGCCTGAGTGGGTGAACCTGTCGAGAACATACACTTGTTACTTTATCTATACTTGAGAACTTACTTGTGAAAGGAATATTCAGGTTGAACATGCTACGAGCTTATCTTCTTTGTAAAAAACTGTAAGTATAGATAGCTACTTGTAAAATAAAATCTCTCGGGAGAAACTCTTTCTATTTAGATCTCTACATTGGCGTTACAATATACCTAGAAGACGCTAGTTGGAAAATGAAAATATGAAATTATGTTTTTATTTTTTCTAACTACATGAAGATAATTTTAAAATGTTTCACAGAAGTTTTACATTTCGTATTTCTTTTACTTACCTAACCTCAAGTCTCGTTTCTCTGTTCGCTTTAGTTGTACATACGCCCACACAGGTCGTGAACACTGTGTACGCATAATCCGTAATCGCGAGTAAAACGTGACTTCGTTACTGTAATTCTATCGCAAATCCTTCTTTAGGTCGATGTTTCAATATGCATACTTTAACTTTTTATTTTTTAACCAACATTGTACAGAACTTCAGACATAATTTGTATTTAAAAAAATCTCTCGACTTTTCATCAAAACTCTTTCTGATTAGCTAGCTAACCTACGTAGCGTGGCTTTCGCTATTATACCTTACGGGGTAGGCAGACCATGAAACGCCTTGTGAAAGGAGTGTCCAATTTGGTTTTCAAGGAAAGCAAAGCAGATACAAATAGGCAGCCTGGAACGCTAGTATACTTATGTCTAGACAGAACAGAACAGCGCGAACACTGCACAAAGTGCCTAATAAATTATTCGGTCGTATCTCAGCTTGTCGCCTGAGTCCCGAGTCGTGGGGTGAGGAAGTTAGCGGACTACGGATGCATACTAAAACAAGGGGTAGGTTAGTAGATAATACTGGCCACAAGGAATAGCTTATAATTATTATACTATTTGCTGGATGGTTCGCTGTTCGCTGCAGTAAGTTGTAAAAATAAAACAATAATCTTCTAAGGAAGTTTGAGGTAATAGCAAATAATACTGGCCATAGAAAAAAGCTTTTATTATTCGCGCAAATCTTGTAAAATAATTATTTGAATTGCGAATTTGTTTAGATTTGAACTGTGGATTTGAAGAAGTTTTGTGGGTCCAGCTACCTACATTGCATATAGAGATTGTAGCTCGTCTGCTACGACATGTCTTTTTCGTAACAATGATGCTACGATTACGTTGAGATGACATAGAGACACAGAATATTGCGCCCACCACCGCACTATAAGTAATCTGGGACAGGGAATTATAAACGAAATTAGGAAAGGACCGATTTTCGAAAAATATGGAAGTTCATTTTTTTTTTAACTTCTTATGTTTTCGATTTTAAAACAATTCACTATACCTAGGCAATCAACCAGTTTTTAAAAACTCGTGCTTACCTAGATGCCCCAAGCCAGAATATACCTAAGCCGATCTATATACGGAGCAGCTTGTCCCATAAACTCAGTCAGTCGTCAACGTAGTCATGACCTACCGCTTCTACTAGTGAAAATCGTTCACAATCGCTTTCCAGTAATAAACATGTTAGGCTCGTATTTATAAAGCGATCTCAAGTTTGAGCGCAGTATTGAGTGCGTATTTGACAGGCCGTTTTGTACTGAAATGACATTTCTGATTCAAACTCAAACTCGCGGTCACTCTTGAGAGCTGATTATAAATACGGGCCTTAGTAACATACTCGTAGGTAGTACCTAGTAAAAAATTGCAAGCAATATGTAAAAAATAAGCAGTTTGCAACGCAATTTTTCAGTCATTCTTCACAAATTTGCAACGCAATTTTTCACTCATGCTTTTCAATTTTATTGTGTTGATGTTATTGATTTTTGAATATGTGGCAGCCTGAAAATTATATTGATAGGCTGAGAACCAGTTAAACCAGCAATTTCTTCTTTTGTAAATAAGCTTCTGAAGTTGGTAGTAGTAAGCTTTTATAGTGAAGCTCTCCCCCATAAATCTTTTATGCATTTCATTTATAAAAAAATACCTCGTTTTCCCAAATTAAAACATGCCTCATTTTGAATTGAAATTCAATAAACCTCGTGCGGTCTGTGACAATTTCCTGAATTGAAATGAACAAAGGGACAATAATTTTTGTTTTAATTATGTTATGTGCAAGGTGCGAATTTAAGCACGTATTTATTACATTTACACAATTAAATAGTTCTTTTTCTGAATGGACCAACTTGTGCCTTAATTTTTTTTAACAGTGTTTAATATTTAATAAGTATTTTTTCTTATTTTTCAGGTAATTTGATTTGGTGATTTGTTGTAATGTAAGTTTTAGCATATAATAAGTTAAAAATTTAATTGATTGTATTGAAATAACAAACACCGAACTAAGGGACTTATTGTTCTGAAGCCATTATTTTTCAGGCAACATAAAACAAAATAGCGGTTTGTAGGCTAGCCTAGGCTTATAACAGAACATTGATATACGAGTACATATTTATGATATAAAACAACACTTAAAACTTTTAATTAAAATTAAAATCCTGTAGTCATAAAATCTATTTCAGGAGTGTTTTCGCTTAACCACAGCGATTTTCATGAATACCTGATGGAAATAAAACAGCTTTGAATTTTACTACCAGCTTGGTGCAATATAAAATACAAATAAAATTCCAGAATGTTTAAAAATGGAAACTTTACTATGATATTGCAGTTTTAAAAATACTGTTACAATTCTCAGGTTAGAGGAGCGTGCAACACGAAAACACTCCTGAAATAGATTTTATGACTACAGGATTTTAATTTTAATTAAAAGTTTTAAGTGTTGTTTTATATCATAAATATGTACTCGTATATCAATGTTCTGTTATAAGCCTAGGCTAGCCTACAAACCGCTATTTTGTTTTATGTTGCCTGAAAAATAATGGCTTCAGAACAATAAGTCCCTTAGTTCGGTGTTTGTTATTTCAATACAATCAATTAAATTTTTAACTTATTATATGCTAAAACTTACATTACAACAAATCACCAAATCAAATTACCTGAAAAATAAGAAAAAATACTTATTAAATATTAAACACTGTTAAAAAAATTAAGGCACAAGTTGGTCCATTCAGAAAAGAACTATTTAATTGTGTAAATGTAATAAATACGTGCTTAAATTCGCACCTTGCACATAACATAATTAAAACAAAAATTATTGTCCCTTTGTTCATTTCAATTCAGGAAATTGTCACAGACCGCACGAGGTTTATTGAATTTCAATTCAAAATGAGGCATGTTTTAATTTGGGAAAACGAGGTATTTTTTTATAAATGAAATGCATAAAAGATTTATGGGGGAGAGCTTCACTATAAAAGCTTACTACTACCAACTTCAGAAGCTTATTTACAAAAGAAGAAATTGCTGGTTTAACTGGTTCTCAGCCTATCAATATAATTTTCAGGCTGCCACATATTCAAAAATCAATAACATCAACACAATAAAATTGAAAAGCATGAGTGAAAAATTGCGTTGCAAATTTGTGAAGAATGACTGAAAAATTGCGTTGCAAACTGCTTATTTTTTACATATTGCTTGCAATTTTTTACTAGGTACTACCTACGAGTATGTTACTAAGGCCCGTATTTATAATCAGCTCTCAAGAGTGACCGCGAGTTTGAGTTTGAATCAGAAATGTCATTTCAGTACAAAACGGCCTGTCAAATACGCACTCAATACTGCGCTCAAACTTGAGATCGCTTTATAAATACGAGCCTAACATGTTTATTACTGGAAAGCGATTGTGAACGATTTTCACTAGTAGAAGCGGTAGGTCATGACTACGTTGACGACTGACTGAGTTTATGGGACAAGCTGCTCCGTATATAGATCGGCTTAGGTATATTCTGGCTTGGGGCATCTAGGTAAGCACGAGTTTTTAAAAACTGGTTGATTGCCTAGGTATAGTGAATTGTTTTAAAATCGAAAACATAAGAAGTTAAAAAAAAAATGAACTTCCATATTTTTCGAAAATCGGTCCTTTCCTAATTTCGTTTATAATTCCCTGTCCCAGATTACTTATAGTGCGGTGGTGGGCGCAATATTCTGTGTCTCTATGTCATCTCAACGTAATCGTAGCATCATTGTTACGAAAAAGACATGTCGTAGCAGACGAGCTACAATCTCTATATGCAATGTAGGTAGCTGGACCCACAAAACTTCTTCAAATCCACAGTTCAAATCTAAACAAATTCGCAATTCAAATAATATTTTACAAGATTTGCGCGAATAATAAAAGCTTTTTTCTATGGCCAGTATTATTTGCTATTACCTCAAACTTCCTTAGAAGATTATTGTTTTATTTTTACAACTTACTGCAGCGAACAGCGAACCATCCAGCAAATAGTATAATAATTATAAGCTATTCCTTGTGGCCAGTATTATCTACTAACCTACCCCTTGTTTTAGTATGCATCCGTAGTCCGCTAACTTCCTCACCCCACGACTCGGGACTCAGGCGACAAGCTGAGATACGACCGAATAATTTATTAGGCACTTTGTGCAGTGTTCGCGCTGTTCTGTTCTGTCTAGACATAAGTATACTAGCGTTCCAGGCTGCCTATTTGTATCTGCTTTGCTTTCCTTGAAAACCAAATTGGACACTCCTTTCACAAGGCGTTTCATGGTCTGCCTACCCCGTAAGGTATAATAGCGAAAGCCACGCTACGTAGGTTAGCTAGCTAATCAGAAAGAGTTTTGATGAAAAGTCGAGAGATTTTTTTAAATACAAATTATGTCTGAAGTTCTGTACAATGTTGGTTAAAAAATAAAAAGTTAAAGTATGCATATTGAAACATCGACCTAAAGAAGGATTTGCGATAGAATTACAGTAACGAAGTCACGTTTTACTCGCGATTACGGATTATGCGTACACAGTGTTCACGACCTGTGTGGGCGTATGTACAACTAAAGCGAACAGAGAAACGAGACTTGAGGTTAGGTAAGTAAAAGAAATACGAAATGTAAAACTTCTGTGAAACATTTTAAAATTATCTTCATGTAGTTAGAAAAAATAAAAACATAATTTCATATTTTCATTTTCCAACTAGCGTCTTCTAGGTATATTGTAACGCCAATGTAGAGATCTAAATAGAAAGAGTTTCTCCCGAGAGATTTTATTTTACAAGTAGCTATCTATACTTACAGTTTTTTACAAAGAAGATAAGCTCGTAGCATGTTCAACCTGAATATTCCTTTTCACAAGTAAGTTCTCAAGTATAGATAAAGTAACAAGTGTATGTTCTCGACAGGTTCACCCACTCAGGCCTGCATTTAACAACCCTTTGCAAAATTCAGGGCACTTCAGGTGCCGGATAGTTTCAGTGTAGGGTTTTCAGTTCACGCCGGGAAACGACGCGGCGTTAAACTGTTTGAAGATGCCTCTCGTTCTCGTTGTGTCTAGAACTGACCGGCTGAACCAGACGGCGCTACGAGCAATTTTCGAGTTCTGTCAATGAAATGTCAAATCAAATCAAAATCAAATAATACTTTATTGTACACAGAAATGTCTATCTTATTACATAGTTTTCAAGAGTGTGATGTGATACCATATGGGTAGAACTTCATTTACTATGCAAAAGACAATGGGCGCTTTTCCACTAGACGGCACGTCAACGGCAACGGCGACGGCACGGTACCGTCGACGATATCGTAGGTGAGATAATGTATGAAAATCAATGAAATTATATGACACGCTTTTCCACTTGCCGGCACGGCACCGTCACGGCATGTGTAACGATACGCCGTCATATTTAGGCGCACCGTCACCACACAAATATAATATTTCTTACAAATAGCTTGATTTGATAAAAAATATCTATTTGTAAAATTATAATTCATCAAAATCGATTTAAGACATTTTGAATTTTGCGCCATTTCAGACGAAATCGCATCTGAGCTCTTATTGGTCAGATAGTTGTATGACCACCGCGAGAAGAGAATCTGCAAGTAAACAAAAGTTTACATACTTTCAGATTAATAATTAGTTGAATATTGTTCGAAAAATAACGATCATGTTCATAAATTAAAATAAACTTGAATAATAGTATTTTGATTATTCAAATATGAACCAATAGCATTCAGAAATAAACTTGCTATTTTGATAACAATATTGCTTGTTAATCCATTTAATTCAAATATTGACCATTATAAAATACGGTATAAATATTTGTCAAATTATTATAAACATCAAATACCATTTACATTAAAACGAAACAAAAATAATGTAAATCAAATGACTGACTAGTTCTTTCATCAATGTCTGAAAGGATTACAGTGCCTCTCCGTGTTTATGGTGTATTGAGTGTGGCGAAAAAAGGAACTAACTAGACCGTCAAGATCATACAATATAAAACTTCTTGTTCCATGTACATACATAGAATCGCAATACAAAATGA
>JARACY010005904.1:0-19798 GCA_029255725.1 Scrobipalpa atriplicella
CAAATTCAAATTTTCCATTACCTGAGTGAAAGTTATTCAATTTGTTGACTGAGTAACTGATGGACAGTTTGCGGGAAGTTGTCCCTTACACCCTATTTTTTTCTAACTTGCCAATCGATAGTTTCTTGCGCCATATTTAAAGCGCCATTCATGCATTAAAACCAGCATTTCAAACTCTATTACCTCGCTTACAAGCAGAGACAGCTCAACTTCCGCAAGTCCGTCTTGGACAGGAGCATCTGCAGTTTTAGAGAAGCTTATACTCTGAGGACCTTCTACAGTCAACATGGCTTTGACCAGCCCTTCCCATAGCCTGATGTTTTCGTTCACTTCTAGAGAGACTTTGACGAGAACGTGCCAATTACTTCTTGTCTTGGTTATATGAGTAGTCACTGATCTTATTATTGCACCGTCGTAGAATTCTATTTCAACCGGCTTCCTGAAATTATACAAAAATGAACACCGATATCAAATACTTTTCAACAAAAAGATGTTAGGAAATTAATAATGGCATTTACTTAAAAAGTAATTTGTTTAAATAGAAGTAAACTAGCAAAGGCTCCAGAGAAAAAAGAAACGAAAGAGCCTCAGTCTTTCCTTTGGAAGAGGTTTAGAATTTTCTAGTTTACTCCTTAAATCCGCAGTGCAGTGACTTCAAACCATGATAAAGTCCCTCGAAAAATCTGACCGAAGGATACACAGGACCCCAGTCCCAAGGGTCAAAGATAAGGCTCGTATCTTCTGCAACTAGTTGATATGACATAAAAATATATATATCGAGTTGCACTCCGGGAGTGCCAGCAGAAGCGAAAACTCAACAGATGGCGTTAGTAGGTTTCTAAAACGCCACTCTGGGCAGAAGCGATCAGCCAATTTTGCTTGGCCTCTGTTTGCATACAATTTGTGTGTGACCAGAGGTCGGGAACTCTGGATCTGTCGATCTCACTTTTTACCCATCCCAAAAAGTGCACAACGCAGCTAAAGAAGTTTTCACTTCAAAAAGCTTATTTAAAAAGTCGGTAAATTACCAAAGACCGACGGAGGGGAAGGCAGGACCCCAATCCCACGCGAATGAGGCTTGCATCTTCCGCAGTTGGTTGACGTGGCATTCTCCGTGGTATTCCTCAGGGACGCAATTCGGAGCCGTGAAGTGCTGTTTCGACCGAGCATTCGCCGTCTTGATCGGGGAATCAAAGACCACACTTATTGTATTCTCTCCTTCCTGGAATCATTTAAAGATTGTCTACTCTACATTGCTATACTGCTTTTTGCTTGCCGTAGCAAGGATACCTACTACATACCTATTACTTTTTTAATTTTATAAAAAAAGCCAAAATAAACGTCAAGTCCACAGGTCAAGTCGTACAAGGAAGTCAAGGAGAAGGCGGAATCGAAAGAGGACGGGCGTTTATTATGAAATAAACGCCAGTCCTCTTTCGATTCCGCCGACATCGTGGAGTATGAACTCCACCGACAAGAGCAGTGCTCTTAAGTTTATGATGATGTGATGATGAACAATGTACCTATTTAAAAAAAGAAACTTTAACACCTTTAAATTGAGTAGAAGACCCTTTAACGACTTTGTTAACTAGCTACTTAAAATTAATTTTCTTTGCTTCTTTGGATAGTAGCACAGAGATTGGAGATAGTTATAATCTACCTTGAGAAGTTTCTTGATATCGAATACGTATCTGACAAACATGTTTTTGGTGACCCCCACAGCATTTCCGTTCACCTCCAGGTACGCCACCGTATCCACTCCATGCAGCACCAAGTTAGCCACTTCAAGAAGTAGCTGTTCGGCACTAACTGTAATTTTTCAAATGAATATGCAATCGTGTAAGGTCTTCCTCTTCCATGCTAGACTGGGAGCGATAGAAAAACATACAATGCTGTAGAAGTTAGCAAAAGGGATCCATTGTAATTTAGGCGATGAGCTGACAACCTGTCGCTATAGTGATACACATTAGGTACAATCTAAAATTACCCTCAATATTTAAGGCGTGACTTTTGTGTGTATGTAATGTAATAACTGTGTGCAAAATAGGAAAAATCGTGGACTACGCTATTTGCCTACTAGTCAAATCAGCAACTTTTTATGAAATGTCAAGACGCTTTTTTGTATGAAAATACCACAGCAGCGACTTTCTCAAATCAGTGGAAAATACCTACGAAAATACTGAGTTATGACGTCACTCGCAAGTAATGACTACTCGAATCAGTAACTTCTATATTTTAACTCGATTATTAAATCTAAATGTGCATTTATTTTTAAATGATGAATGAGATCCTCAGTATTATAGCCATCAGATTTAAGTATAAAAGTTTTGAATTTTTTTAGCCACCCAGTCAACATGCCTTAATTATAGGGCATTATACAGTCTGAGTGTTAGGAGTTTTCCAAGGTGTGCACAAAAAAAAAATTCTATGTGGTAGGACAACCTGTGTCCTATACTGGCTACCTACACTTTATTTGTTCCAGTTTCTAGTTTCTGCGCAGTAGGTATAGTTGAAGGTGGAAATGACGACAGAATGCCTTGTGACGGTCAAGATGGCAATTAATTCATTACGGGTGGAGACCCGTTTAGATAGATCATCAAGTCATTTCATTATGACCACAAAATGGTCACTTTGGCCATTTTATTTTTGCCAATGACACCTGGACCTACGACGGAACGTTCACTGGTAAGCTACACAGTTATAATACCACCGGGTGTAAGGAACATCTTCCATGCTGGACTGGGAGTGATAGAAAAACATAAAATGTGCCAGCTGCATCTCCTCCCGGGCATGCTGTAAAAACCAGCTAAGGGATTCGAGGGTTTTAATGTATTGCAATTTAGGCGATGGGCTGACAAACTGTCACTATAGCAATACATATGACCATCTGAAATAACCCTCATAACTTTTCAGACGTGGCGGAATGACCTTTCGGTCGTTTTCGCTCTGCTTACCCCATTAGGGATAAAAGCGTGATTTTATGTATGTATGTATGTAAGGGACAGCGTACCGAAAACTGAAAGGGATTGATCAGCCAATGAAGCTGAACATCTATCAGCAGGGAATTCTTCCAGGAAATGAATAATTTTAATGAATAATTATTGTCTGATCGAGGCTGTCATTTTGTATGGAAAAGATTTTTTTCATTTCCTCAACGAATTTCCTGGTGATAGTACCACACTAGTACGCTGTCCCTTACACCCGGTATAATTTAAGATTCGTTACCTACTCAATTACGTTAAATTAAGTTTTAAAATAAATGACTATTATTTTAACCGCATCTCACTAAAATAATAAAATTTGAACTATTTAAATTAATATTTATTGTTCGTACATTTTATGATGATAAAAGATAGCGCAATTTAATATTTTTTAACAAAAACATAGTCTAACTTGGTAGTTTTACTCGTAATAGGAATGTAGTAAATTAGGATTTAATCGTTAACAAAATACACAAAGTCTAATTACAAAATTAAAATGTATAGTTACCACGGTGCTATTATTGGCAAAAATAAAATGGCCAAAGTGACCATTTTGTGGTCATAATGAAATGACTTGATGATCTATCTAAACGGGTCTCCACCCGTAATGAATTAATTGCCATCTTGACCGTCACAAGGCATTCTGTCGTCATTTCCACCTTCAACTATACCTACTGCGCAGAAACTAGAAACTGGAACAAATAAAGTGTAGGTAGCCAGTATAGGACACAGGTTGTCCTACCACATAGAATTTTTTTTTTGTGCACACCTTGGAAAACTCCTAACACTCAGACTGTATAATGCCCTATAATTAAGGCATGTTGACTGGGTGGCTAAAAAAATTCAAAACTTTTATACTTAAATCTGATGGCTATAATACTGAGGATCTCATTCATCATTTAAAAATAAATGCACATTTAGATTTAATAATCGAGTTAAAATATAGAAGTTACTGATTCGAGTAGTCATTACTTGCGAGTGACGTCATAACTCAGTATTTTCGTAGGTATTTTCCACTGATTTGAGAAAGTCGCTGCTGTGGTATTTTCATACAAAAAAGCGTCTTGACATTTCATAAAAAGTTGCTGATTTGACTAGTAGGCAAATAGCGTAGTCCACGATTTTTCCTATTTTGCACACAGTTATTACATTACATACACACAAAAGTCACGCCTTAAATATTGAGGGTAATTTTAGATTGTACCTAATGTGTATCACTATAGCGACAGGTTGTCAGCTCATCGCCTAAATTACAATGGATCCCTTTTGCTAACTTCTACAGCATTGTATGTTTTTCTATCGCTCCCAGTCTAGCATGGAAGAGGAAGACCTTACACGATTGCATATTCATTTGAAAAATTACAGTTAGTGCCGAACAGCTACTTCTTGAAGTGGCTAACTTGGTGCTGCATGGAGTGGATACGGTGGCGTACCTGGAGGTGAACGGAAATGCTGTGGGGGTCACCAAAAACATGTTTGTCAGATACGTATTCGATATCAAGAAACTTCTCAAGGTAGATTATAACTATCTCCAATCTCTGTGCTACTATCCAAAGAAGCAAAGAAAATTAATTTTAAGTAGCTAGTTAACAAAGTCGTTAAAGGGTCTTCTACTCAATTTAAAGGTGTTAAAGTTTCTTTTTTTAAATAGGTACATTGTTCATCATCACATCATCATAAACTTAAGAGCACTGCTCTTGTCGGTGGAGTTCATACTCCACGATGTCGGCGGAATCGAAAGAGGACTGGCGTTTATTTCATAATAAACGCCCGTCCTCTTTCGATTCCGCCTTCTCCTTGACTTCCTTGTACGACTTGACCTGTGGACTTGACGTTTATTTTGGCTTTTTTTATAAAATTAAAAAAGTAATAGGTATGTAGTAGGTATCCTTGCTACGGCAAGCAAAAAGCAGTATAGCAATGTAGAGTAGACAATCTTTAAATGATTCCAGGAAGGAGAGAATACAATAAGTGTGGTCTTTGATTCCCCGATCAAGACGGCGAATGCTCGGTCGAAACAGCACTTCACGGCTCCGAATTGCGTCCCTGAGGAATACCACGGAGAATGCCACGTCAACCAACTGCGGAAGATGCAAGCCTCATTCGCGTGGGATTGGGGTCCTGCCTTCCCCTCCGTCGGTCTTTGGTAATTTACCGACTTTTTAAATAAGCTTTTTGAAGTGAAAACTTCTTTAGCTGCGTTGTGCACTTTTTGGGATGGGTAAAAAGTGAGATCGACAGATCCAGAGTTCCCGACCTCTGGTCACACACAAATTGTATGCAAACAGAGGCCAAGCAAAAT
Source organism: Scrobipalpa atriplicella (assembly GCA_029255725.1). Lineage (NCBI taxonomy): Eukaryota > Metazoa > Arthropoda > Insecta > Lepidoptera > Gelechiidae > Scrobipalpa > Scrobipalpa atriplicella. Next base: position 5,284 of record JARACY010005904.1, read on the forward strand.
TGGCTGATCGCTTCTGCCCAGAGTGGCGTTTTAGAAACCTACTAACGCCATCTGTTGAGTTTTCGCTTCTGCTGGCACTCCCGGAGTGCAACTCGATATATATATTTTTATGTCATATCAACTAGTTGCAGAAGATACGAGCCTTATCTTTGACCCTTGGGACTGGGGTCCTGTGTATCCTTCGGTCAGATTTTTCGAGGGACTTTATCATGGTTTGAAGTCACTGCACTGCGGATTTAAGGAGTAAACTAGAAAATTCTAAACCTCTTCCAAAGGAAAGACTGAGGCTCTTTCGTTTCTTTTTTCTCTGGAGCCTTTGCTAGTTTACTTCTATTTAAACAAATTACTTTTTAAGTAAATGCCATTATTAATTTCCTAACATCTTTTTGTTGAAAAGTATTTGATATCGGTGTTCATTTTTGTATAATTTCAGGAAGCCGGTTGAAATAGAATTCTACGACGGTGCAATAATAAGATCAGTGACTACTCATATAACCAAGACAAGAAGTAATTGGCACGTTCTCGTCAAAGTCTCTCTAGAAGTGAACGAAAACATCAGGCTATGGGAAGGGCTGGTCAAAGCCATGTTGACTGTAGAAGGTCCTCAGAGTATAAGCTTCTCTAAAACTGCAGATGCTCCTGTCCAAGACGGACTTGCGGAAGTTGAGCTGTCTCTGCTTGTAAGCGAGGTAATAGAGTTTGAAATGCTGGTTTTAATGCATGAATGGCGCTTTAAATATGGCGCAAGAAACTATCGATTGGCAAGTTAGAAAAAAATAGGGTGTAAGGGACAACTTCCCGCAAACTGTCCATCAGTTACTCAGTCAACAAAATTGAAAAACTTTAACTTTTTTCAGGTAATGGAAAAATTTTTGGCAATAGGCTTCAAATTCAAATTTTCAATTTCCTGGTGAAAGTTATTAAATTTCGTTGACTGAGCAACCCCTGTAAGTTTGCGTTTAGCTGTACCTTACATCCAGTATTATGGAAATTGTGTGAGAAAAATTGATACGGGGTTATCAACGCCATCTCGTCAAGGTATTTGTAAAACAGTATAATTTGTACAGAAAAATACTCTTAAATCTTTTTACGCATACGTTCATTACATGGCAAACCATTTATTGGCCGCAATTCGGCGTAAACAAGATTTAACTAAAATAAAACCATTCGTCATTTTCCGAACTATCGAGCTGGTCGAAGAAGACGCCTCTATAAAATTTGGTAAGCTTGTTGCAATGAACAAAGGAAGTCAATGATTCATACATACAAAAAGACACGCCTTTATCCCTTATATCCCTTAAGGGGTAGGCAGAGCGTAAAATAAACGGAGGATCTATATAGAGACTAGTTGTTAATTAGCACCGTTTTATTTTAAGGAACTAAACTATGATTAGTTATCTTGTTTTCCGAAAAACGATAATCTTGCTCAATTTATTTGTCACTTACCACGTACATAGGTACTACAATATTTTTATGTTGAAATAGTCAAAAATTACAAAAACATTGATAATATGCAGGTAACACGACAGCAGGAAAAGGGCTGACATTCTACTTCAAGATCAATGGGTATCCTATCTTTATGAAGGGCTCCAACTGGATACCCGCGCATATTCTTCCCGAGAAAGGGTACGACAGTGAAACAGGTGTGTAGCTTAAAAAAAAAATGTTTTATTTTCTTTCTGGTACTGTTTTATTAACACCAAACAATGCGTGAATTGGGGTGCGATCCCAATCTACCTCCTAGTGGACCGCCTCGGGCAACGGCAACACAGACTTGCCTTTCAATAAGTCTGGCTGAACGAGCCCAATAAATCAGTGGTAGGCTGCGCAAGGGGCCGCCTGGCTCGAGACCACCCTCTGCCGGAGTCCGGCGCCAAAGCGCTTGCTATGCTTCGTCGGTGCGTAACAGGCATCTTCTGGGTGAGCTCGCTCCATTGTCTACTCTGTCACTGTCATACTCGACCTTGTGTCTAGGGTCAACACAAAAGAATTAAAAGGCAGTTGGCCTAGCTAGATTTAAATTACAATGAGCGCGAGTGCTTTAATGACACGCCTTTCTAGCTTTCTATTCTTATAAATCTATGGTTATTCTAGTAAATGGAATCCTGGAAGCTGCGAAGGATAGTAATATGAATATGCTCCGAGTTTGGGGAGGAGGCTTGTATGAGTCAGACTTGTTCTACGATCGCTGTGACGAACTTGGCATCCTTATTTGGCAGGATTTCATGTTCGCTTGCTCCATGTATCCAGTTGATGCTGATTTTATCAAGTAAGGGTGGTTTTTATAAAAGTAGGAACTTTCCTAGGAAGGAATGAACATGAATATTTTTCTCTGAGGGCGAGTTAAGCTATGGCATGATCATATGGGAGAACTTTTAAGTTTGTTCCCTGTACCCAGTTGATTTGAATTCATTAGATTATGTACCTTACGTTTATAAATGAAACGCTCAAAAGTGCCCATGTTTGACCATGTTTTATACTGTCGCGCCTGCTCCTAAATTAGGGTGTTATTTTTCAATATTCGCATGCTCCTAAAATTGTTCTCTGAGAATACTCGTAACTCGACCCTCTAGAATTTTAGGGGCCCGTTGCAGTACCTATTTATAATCTCCTCTCCTTCCTGTCTCATTTCAGTACAATCAGAACAGAGGTAGAGCAAAATGTGAAGCGGCTCCAATACCATCCATCCATAGCAGTTTGGGCTGGAAACAACGAGAATGAAGCAGCATTGAGAGGCAACTGGTACAACACAATAGCCAACTTCAAGAAATACAAGAACGATTACATTAAACTCTATGTAGACACTATAAAACCAATTGTGAACTACTTAGACCCTGGAAGACGCTACTTAGTCTCCAGCCCTTCCAACGGTCTCAAGTCAGAACAGGACGGATACATATCACTAAACCCGTACGATTCACATTACGGGGATACGCACTACTACAACTATGTCGCCAATATATGGGATATGAACATTTATCCGCTGACAAGATTCGCCTCTGAATATGGTTTCCAGTCATATCCAACTCTTCTTACGATGCGATCTGCGACGAACAACTCTATCGACTACAATTTGATGAGTGAATACAACAAGCATAGACAGCACAGTCCTTTTGGGAACCAAAATATTTTAAGTCAGATCACGAAACATCTGAAATTTGGGAAGTGCCACTATTGTTTAAACCCGGTGTTTGATGAAGATGAAATAACGAAATTTAAGAAATTTGTGTTTTACAGTCAGGTATGTAAAAAAATATGCTCAAAAGCAAAAAAACTTCATGCGGTCGACAGCTAGAATTTTATCCATGGTCTTCTACAAAGTCCTAATAATTCTTAGAACAGAATATGTCTTTTACCTTGACGAATGCTTATTTTAAAATGTTCTAGATTGTACAAGCCATGGCGATAAAAGCGGAGACTGAGTTCTATCGGCAGAGTCAAGAGAGCTGGTATACGATGGGAGCGCTCTATTGGCAACTGAACGACGTGTGGCAAGCACCGTCCTGGTCGAGCATGGGTAAGGAATTTTGACGAGTATGCGATATGGACCACGTGCCTTTTCACTGGAGTCGAAACTGGGGACGAAACAACTTACCTACTGTACTATACCGCTCTCGTTCACTCCTGGCAGACGGCGCACTCAAACATTTACTTATATCTTTTAATTACTTGTTTATTTATTTACGTTTGTTATTTCTGTCTACTTATTAGAGGTAGCAGATGGACAAAAATAATGGTCAAAAAGTTACCTTCGCATTTATAGAGCCAGTGAAATTACTGGCACAAGAGACATTCCACCTAAGGTCTCACGGTGTGAAACGCACTCTGCTATTTCTCTAGGATGTAGCTAGTGGGATAGTAGTAGTTGCGATAGACTTCGGTACCGCTTTCCAACAGGTGGGCCGTATGCTTTGTTGCCACTGTATAAAATAAAAAAAATAAAAAAAAAGGAAATATAGGTAAATGTTTGAGTGCGTCGTCTGCCAGGAATGAACGACGGCGGTATAGTGTTTTCAAAGCTTCTGGGTGAGCTCGCTCTATTGTCGACTATATTCCGGCCATCAAAACATTACTCATCTTCTTAGAGGGTTTTTTTTGACGAATTATAACTCGTTGGACCCTGGTGCTAGAGTTTAATAGGCCTCTGATATGGATTATGTAACGACTACTATGAAAGACAGCCTACCGGTATTATATTACTGACCCAGACAAGTACTAACTGCTATTAGATTGGAGACCGTACTGAAACTCGTAGAGAAACCACTAAACACAAGTACCTAAGTTTTGTAAGTTGACACACTCTTGAAATAGAAATATTGAACTTCTTTACAAACTGCTGAACTTCTTTGGCTTTTCCTCTTCCAGACTACCAACGCAGATGGAAAATGCTCCAGTACTACGCTGTGCACTTCTTCGCACCAGTCCTGGTCTCGCCACGGCTCCAATCCTCGGGCCACCTGGACGTCTACCTCATCAACGACAGATTCGTGCCTATAACCGACGCTAAAATTAGAGTAGACTTATACAACTGGTCTAGCCTGAACCCGATCAATACCACATACTTTGCAGCCCAAGCGGATCCCCTGACTGCCAAAAAGCAAGATGTGTTCATAGATTTCTGGCAAGGGCACAATAAGGAGGAGGTGTTCTTGAGGTTCTCGTTGAAAGCGGATGGTGTGAAGTCATCGCCGATCAACTATCTATTTCCTAAGCCACTGAAGTCGATAAAGGGGTTGAAGCAACCTTATATAAAGGTAAATACATACATACATATAATCAGGCCTTTATCCTTAATGGGGTAGGCAGAGCGTAAACGACCTACACAAAGGTCGTTCTGCCACGTCTGACAAATTTTGAGGGTTATTCCAGATGAGAGAATACAGAGAATTTTGAGGATCTGTATATTGCTGTAGTGACAGGTTGTCAGCCCATCGCCTAAATTACAATAATGAAACCCTCGAATCCCTTAGCTGATTTTTACAGCATGCCCATTCTATGTTTTTCTACCGCTTCCAGTCCAGCATGGAAGGTAAATAGGCCAAAAATAAATAGCTTTTCTGTAGGCTGATTGTAAAAGACGTCTTTTAAGGCGTTGAGGTCTTCAGCATCACACAAAGAGGTATCAGACCGAAACTTTCTACTCCATTCTGTTCTGATAAAGACGAGATCAAGTAATGGTTTTTCTTTAAGAAAATTAGGAAGCCAAAAACTTTGTGTTTGCAAGGACTACGGTAGCTCAGCTGGCAGAGCGATGGAATGGCATTTCAAAGGTCACAAGTTCAAGTGATGCCAGCGTCGAATTATTGATTTTATTTGTCACAACGCTTTGTAATTCGTTTTAAACGACTCCAAAACAAGGAGCAGGTTCTCAATCCGATTGTATATTTTTTTTCAGATGACCGCCTCAAGATTGTCCAGTGAACCTAACCTCTACAAATATCGGATAGACATCAAAGTGGACACTGTAGTGCTGTTCCTATGGCTGGAGACCCCGCCCATCTTACACAGCTATTTCGAGGACAACGGCGTCATCATAACTACACCTAACTTCAGGACCACATACGTATCTACTGTGAACGTAGACCTGAAAGACCTGAGGAATGCCATCAGTGTGCAGTATTATTATGAAGAATAGTCAACTAACGGCCACGATTAGGCGTCTTGAGCGAACAGAAAAGGATTGCAGTATAGAGGGACTTATTATAATCCTGTCACAAAGAACTCGTTCAAAAATTTCAAAGGATTTTAGTCGGGACCCCTCACATCTTTAAACCATCCATAGATTTTTAAATGACAGAATTATAATAAGTCCGTCTATACCTACTGTCATCCTTTTCTGTTCGCTCAAAACGGAAAATGACGAATGGTTTTATTTTAGTTAAATCTTGTTTACGCCGAATTGCGGCCAATAAATGGTTTGCCATGTAATGAACGTATGCGTAAAAAGATTTAAGAGTATTTTTCTGTACAAATTATACTGTTTTACAATGATAAAGGACTTTCATTTTGTTATTCAGTATTTCATCTTGCTATTTTGAAGTGTTCGTGTTCAAGTGGTTAGTGCGTATCATGCTCATATGCGTATTCATTCCGATAACGAATGTTAAGCAACCATCGCCGTGGCTAGGCCATGGATGGGTGACCGGTAGTGGTGTAACAACTCGAGCATTACCGTGCTTCTGAAGGCACGTTAAGCCGTTGGTCCCGGTGGATATCGTAGATGTTATGTCAGAGGTCATTGCTAAGCATTGGCGGCATGGAAACCTTGACAGCTGGGTTGGCCACTAACATGGCAAAAGCGTACCTAATCTGGAATTGGGTCTGGTTTCACTTCTGGGTTGCGGAGGTTAGACAGAAGTCGCTCTCTGTAAAAACCAGTATCCTCGTTCAATATCCTAGATTTGGTAGCCGACCCCGTAAAATACGGGAAAAGGTTCGGGAAATGATGAGGAAGTATAAATAGGATCAAAGTTGTGATTTTTACAATTTTACGATATTATTATTTTTTGTTAAAAAAAAATAAAGATGATTTAACAACCTATAAAGAGTCGACGAAAGTGGGTTATGTTATCGTGTCCTGCATAAGAATAATAAAAAAACAATTAAAAGCAAATAAAAGATTTATTTCTGCGTATATGCGTGATTAATATATTACATAATATTCATATTATAATCTTGCATTACATAGTGCTATAATATACTGAATTAGCTATTTTGAACGGGGCTTTCATTCATAATTATCAAACACACACATTCACATAAAGTATTTGTGACAGTGGAGTGTGCAAATGTTAGGTAATAATAATTAAGTATTAAGGTGGAAACGGAGCATAGGTGGCGCCACCATTCGTAATAAATTAATTGTATGTGTCTCAAATACACACATTTGCATTAATTTATCAGTTTGCCACAACATGAAATAATCCTTCATTTTGTTTTGTAACAAATTTATTTAAAATGGTGGCGCCACCTCAGCTCTGTTACTACCTTAAGTATAGTGGTGAAAACCCTTTTCAAAATAATAAAATGTTGCAAATAGACCTTTAATACTTATATCTATATCACCACAAAACGATTTATTTAATTATTTGGTCTATGTCGTTTATCATGAGCACACTCCAAAGTATTAGAGGACTTTTTGTAACATCTTGTACATTTGTAATCAAAATAATCTTTGGACGATTTTTGCAACTGCTTAGGGCTTTTCGTTTATTATTTTATAATAATAATATCCTAGGAGCTACTATCTTGGCTTATCAATTTCAATACAGGGTTTTAAAAAAAGCAATATACGTTCCTTCAAACTACATAATGTATAAGTGATATACAACACAATGCACAAATAAAATAAAAATAAACATTTATTTTGATTAAATTTATCAAACAGAAGCAAGTAACCCTATCCCTACAGGCACACAGGCGCGGCGGTGGCGCGGCCGGGCGGGCAAATATTTGTATTTATTTAATTTAATGTGTGAATTGTGTATCACTAATACATTACGTGTACAATAACAGTTTTACTTCGTTTAACTTTCTTGGATAAAATATGCTAACCATTCGAATTAATAATCTCATTTCATTACATAAATATTAATCTAATAAAACTTTTCATAATTGATTTCGTACATGATAATAAATAACAATCACATTTAGTAACATATAGGTTATGTTTTTTAGCGTTTAGAACTGGTTAACCCACGAAATACAAGATTCGATAATTGGGGCTAATAATAATTTATAAAAATTTCAATAAAATGCAAGACAATTCATTTTAAGCCATTTTAGGCCAATTCATAAACAATAACTAAATGTATGTCCATTGTTGGATGATCATGGCAGTTCGCAATCTTAGAAGCTTTTATTATGCTGGATCGATTTAGATGAATGCATTTAAAATATCAATTCCTTGAGTTACACGTCCAGCCACATTTTAGTTATCAACATGCAAATACCTAGCTTGATGAACAAAACAAGCATTTTGCAAACCACAGAACATTATACAAGTTACAAATATTTATAAAAATCGCTATTTACTACTAAACATTATTCATTTTTATTCGTGAATTATAAAATGTTGGTTCATAAAAGTTCTGTAATATTTCGAATATAGTTTACTTTCTAATAATACTTTTCTAAATTGGCATTTAGCAATGTGGCTTACAAAATGTATCTTGTTATCGGTGCTACTTTGAAAGTATAGTACTTTTATCTCACGACTGCCGCTCGGCCATACTTGTGATTGTGCGTTGCGTACAGACACGCGCACGCACGCGCCCATGTGTGCGTAACTACAGGTTTACTATGAACTCACGCACGCTCAAAAAAATGCGCGCGTAGGTTTTACACACGCAAGTACAAAGCGGTGCAGTTGTGAGATAAACACTTTAAAGCTGTATAATTTATATCACTTTTTAGGACATACACAACAAGTAAATCTACTACTCAATAATAAGCACCATTTTAAGTATTTATTTACGTTAAGTTAATAATAAAAAAAAGCCTCAGGTTACGTTATAGTTTAAAAAGTACTTATAAAACGTAGAGAGACTAGCAAGCAAGAAAGATTCTGGATCAGTCAGGCATAAATTAAGACATATAATATAAGAAAACAATAAAAAATAAGAGCGTGTGTGCCGAGCACCCGTGTCAGAAGTGAAACTTCTTTGATATTTCTGACGGTAACGGGACAAACGAGACAATCCAAAATCGTCCCCGTTTGCCCGCGATCTTGAAATTTTACTCTTAACGCGCCTAAAGAAGTTGCACTTCAATAAATATTTTTTGAGCTGTTTCTCTGGAAGAAATATAATAGTGCCTTTGGGTGCCAGAATATTTGCTTTCCATTATTTTTCAGTTTGCAAAAGATAAAAAAAAAAACGTTTCGCTTTTATGGCACTTGGCTATATCAGAAACAAATAAATAGTAACAGTGATATATTACAAACATCATAAAATACATGAATAGATACAATGTAATGAACACAAAATAATAAAATTAATAGGAATTTGCATAAGTAACCCGTAAAGCTTTTACATAAATTAGAATGTATTAACTATCTATCAATGTATATTTTTAATCTCACTCTTACAGACCTTAGTTTTTATATGCAGTCAAAACAGAAGTAGTAACTTTTCGAAAAATATTAATTATGTTCCCAAATGTTTCCAAAACATAAACGAATTGGGCATTGCTGTCGATTCTCGCAACATCATACTAATTCTAATTCCTAGATAGCGCCATAAGTACAGGATAGCAAATAAACACATGACTTTGACATCGCTAATTTGACATTATACTGCTTATTTAACGTAAAATAAGAGAGCATGCTCTATGCTGTTCTTATTTAAAGCGACTTACGTCAAATTAGGCATGTCAAAGTCATGTGATTATTTGCTATCCTGTTCTTGTGTCAAAGTTAAGAAAGTGACAGCGCTATCTTAAAATCAGTTAAGGAATATTGCCGCCAGAATCGAGAGCATGTGAATTAATTTATGGTAAAACATTATACAATAATATAATATCGCTTATCATTATCACTCCGGCAACATTTGCCATTTCATCTCGATAGTTTGACTATAAGTTGATCAATATTTTTTCAGGTTCGAACTAATGAATACTTTACAATAAATAGGTACATTTTTATCACAAGCTTGATCTGTGCTGCACTGGACTTGGTATCGTATTGGATCTATTATATATCGAATAAAATAACCTTGAATAACAATTTTTTATTATTTAGGTTACCTTGCCTATAAGACAGACTATAGTCGATTTAGCCACTCGCTGCAGAAAAGGTCATAATTATGATAATGACATCTTTGCAGCGAGTGGTAAACTCTTTTATAGAGGCACAGTAAAGAAAGGGGTAGTAACCCGTTTCGGTAGTGTTCGTGAAATAAAATCTTCTGATGTTTATCCGAAACAGTTTCAAAGTAGACTGATAAGTTTAATGATTTTTTTATGAAGATGTTTTACTATTCATATCTGCCTCTGTCTGTAGTCAAAGGGTTACTAACATTTCTGGAATAGTGTGAATGGCGAAATGACCCTAATATTAAAAAAAAAAACGGCGCACTATTAAACCTAAACTATACGATTCTACACGCAAATATAAACCTAAAATATACTTGGTGATTTTTGTCTAAAACGTCACATTACTGAGATATTTTCGATTGAAGATTGAATTTTCAAAATCCCGATTACTTTGATTTAAAATATCTCGGTAATGTGACGTTTATGTCAAAAATTACAAAGGGCATTTTTAATTTCTATTAGTGAGTAGAATCAAATGAAAGAAATAAAGGTCACCATTCACAGTATGCCAGGCTCCATACAAAAAATGTTACTATCCTTTCAAAAATCCACCTCAGGACGACTGGGCTATCAATATCTTGTCTTGTGTATACATGTGCTATCTTAAGCAATACCTGTTATTAGTTAGTACGTATTATAAATACAATATGTTGCTTACAAATTGACATTACATACAATGATTTCATGACACTGTTGCTTGTTACGTGTTAGTGGTCCATGCAATACTTCATAGATAAGCTCCGAGCCTGAAAAAGAAATCCGATTTTGTTAATTAAGTTTTTGATCCAACAGGGAAATACTATGTAATGTTTTTTTGGATAATAAATCTAAATAAAAAAAATAAAATTATCTTGAGTGTCCTTTGGGACAAATTATTGACTATTTTAAAGTAGTTGCCCAAATAACATTATGTGATAATAATAATAAAGTACACATTATGTAATAAGTGCTTGTATTATAGTTATAAATTACATAAGTATTAGAAACTTCCATATATTATTAGGTATACATACGTTGATTACATGCATCTGGAAAAGATAACATACAGTGCTTGAAAAAGGGCAGGCAAAAGATATAGACTAATAAACAAATAATGAACATAGATAATGAAAAAAAATATTTCATTATTTTTACTAGAGGTGGTATGGGTTTATTTTTTAAGGGTCTTTACAAACGGATGGTAAATCGACTGCATCAGAACTGCGCAATAGCAGTTTAAAACACTTTTTGCTGCAAAAACACACAAAAATAACATTGTAAAATACAATACCAAAAATGTGAGATAATATAAGTAATAGATGAAATTCCTATGGATTTAGATACATTTACTTTTGTTTTCCTAAGAAATGGCATCTGTCACAGCTACCGTCTTACAGTTTTTCGAGTTGTACCTATCTATATATGAAGTTTTTTCTCATAAATGTCGCTATGTAGCCTTAACTAGTAGGTAATAAAAAATAAAATAGTAAAAATAAAGTGACGCTACTAGTCGAAAGTAACTGTCGTTTTGCAGTTAAGATGCGGTTGTTTTGCAGTCCATCTATATAGAAAAGGTCGAAAGGTCGCGTGACTTAGTAACAATTTACAAATATGTTTTTGATCAAACGGTTTACTTACTGGTCATTCTATAACGGGTCCTAAAGGCCTGCTCTTTTTGAAGTACTGTACTAATTGGTATAGCAAGTCCGGAGTGATGTTTCTATATCGTTGTTCGAACCAAGGACTGTTTCGCGTATCGGGGGACCTTATATTGCAGAAAATATAAATATTATAAACGTATAAATAACAACACCAAATAAAAAATATGTAATCTTATCATCATGCAACACCCAAATTAAATGCATGCAGTTCACACTTCACAAATATAAAAAACTTAAAATACTCACCGAAAAACTTTCACAAAGTAAAAAAGAAGATACATTCAAATATAAAATGGTGCTTTTTTGTGCGATAACAACATATTGGTGACCATAGTGCAGTTTCTTAAACTAATAGTTTCCAACAATACACACCTTACTTAAAAAAGTCCAATAATGACCTAAGATAAAAAAGTAAATGCGCAGATGAGTCAACACAGCAAAGATAACAATAATATATTATTTACGAGAAACCCTTGTACATACAAATAAAAAGATAGTGCGAAGAACGTACTATAAATTATTAATATTACTGATGACGATTAATAATTAAATGCAAAACAGAAGATATTATTATAAAAATAATGACTTCACACTGGTGATTACGCAGCGTTTCAAAGCGGCCAGTGTTATAAACAGACACACATAATAATGACGCTATAAACAGGCGGACTGCAATGTGACTGCCAAATTATAGTTCAGATGCAGTTTGAATGGGTAGATTCAATTATCCACCCCAAAGAATCTACCCTGTGGTAGATTCCCGCAAATGTGAGTCCGGGAATTCACCCTAAGCAGGATAAATAATAGGAATTTCTTTTGGATCTGGTAGTCTGTTTGTCCACCCTAGGTACAGTAATAAAAATATATTCCAATTGAACTGTAAGAACAAACTGTATTTAATTTAACTTGACTTAGCGTGAATATTCGGACATTAAATTTCCGAAAATCTATCTCAGGGGGATTCTTTCGGGTGGATAATAGGAATGCATTTGGAACGACTGCTATTGACGGATGGCATTTGAATTGCAGTCCGACTGTCAAAAACCTTAATGCCATTCTCCTGGAAGCAAATCTGGAGCGGGGCAGATATTATATACGGTTTCATTCATTGTTCAAAATTCAAAACGAAGTATAGACAATCACGCTGACTCCGGCAGAACCGCGTAACAGTTTCTTTTCCGTACATTATTCGCACTAACCACCAAAATCACGGCAAAAGAAATCCCAAATCTTCGTCTGCAAGATCTATTCTACCTTTACCTGACTCTCGAGTGTAGTGCTGCTCGTTCTTCCGAAGGTGTGTCTCTGAGGAACGTTGAGGATAAGTTCAGGACCACCATTAGGCAGCAGAGCAGGAGCGGACCTAGGATAGCTCCCTCGGGGCCCAAGTAGAATATGCCGCCGGCTATGGCTAAGCCAGTTACGTAGGGGTGACCGCCGCTAGAAAAAAAAAAGGAAATCAACAACACTGTAAATTATACAAAGTGCAAGAGACGGTGTACCAAAATCTGATAGGGATTGGTCAGTCAGCAAAACTGAACAACTTTCACGAAGAAATTCTTCTGACTGAGCAAAACATTTCAGTTTTCGGTACAAAACCAGTTACACCTTTTTTGAGAGGAGCATTAGTATAGCCATTTGATAATTATTTTGACGCATACTGATAGCTAAGTGAATCCAAATTAATATAAGCTAAGACTTGTCTATTTCAAACGAGATGGAAGTGAGGGGCGGGATGGACAAGAGGAAAGGGAAGACGAGAGGAAAGGGAGGGACGAGAGGGAAGGGAGGGACGCGAGTGAAGGGAGGGACGATAGGAAAGCGAAGGCGAGAGGGAAGGGAGGGATGGAAAAGAAAGAAGGAAAGTGAGATAAGTGAAGTGGGGGACGGAAGAGTGGGAACTGAGGGGAGGGGATATGGGATATTTTACGGGCAGGACGAAGTCTGCCGGGGTCCGCTAGTTTTAAATAATCACGATACTCACTCTTTGATTTCGGCATACACCGCGGCATCCAAGAAAGCTATAGGGGCGGCTTGAGCGATGGGCAGCATTATGGCAGACATGGGCCGGCCCTGGAGCCACACGTCCAGGGCGGCAGGGATACCCGCCAGGTACGGACCTAGGAAGGGGGCCGCGCCTAGCACTGCTGCTAACACTGAAATTTATATTCACTGAGTTAGAGCAGAAAAGAGGGAATTCTAAATCTTTTTCGCAGGGTGATTTTTAGAATGTCTTACCAATTTATTATTTACTTGACTCGGGTGTATAATTTTATATGTAGGCTACATTGCAATCTATTTAAATTTTTAACTAGGATCAAAGAAAAACAAAATAAAAAGACAATAATTTATTAGTCTCATGTTTTTTTAGGCTTTGGGTGTCGAAGTTGAGCGTAGATGTATTTATAAAAATCTAATGCTTTCTGCTTATCATAAGCATTGCTCCTGCAATGACTACCAACACATTTATTAACGTATTCTGTATTAGACGGTTTGTTGTCTTCGGAAGGTCTTCTATGGGTCGTGCTAGCGCTTCTCAACGTTTCCACGAAGTCTTTCGAAGAGTCGAACACGATTTTGATAGTAGTTCTGTTGGTCGTGTTGAAATGGTTGGTTTTAAGTATATCTGTGTCGATGGCTGTCATGGCGGCGCTTGCATCCCCGCTCGCAGGGTTAGCGTGGCCTACCACGTAAAAAGTGGAAGATGGTTCCGTTATATCTTCGTCCGTTGTCACTTCGTTATTCGCACGTCTGTCGTTGTACAGTAAACACATCACTTGAGAGTCAAGTTTTAGTTGGCACATATTGCTTTCTAATAACAACTTTACAATCTCCACGGGTAGTAAACATGGTGCTGATAAGCATGTGTTATTGTTGTTCACGTCCAAAATCAGGTCGCTTAGTTCGCTGTTGACTGTCGCAGATCTTAAGAATGCGATGTTCCGGCATTTGCAATCGACTTTGTTTCTTCTGAATGATACGACAGTTGCTGATATTTTGCAACTAGCGTAGTCTATGATTAGGGAATGTGGCTCTAGGTTTTCTATTCTATTCGATGAGAA